>QFDD01003420.1:0-17815 GCA_006871305.1 Vachellia collinsii | reverse complement strand
AAAAAAAATTATTTTAAAAGGTGGGAGACAGAAGCAACAGAAAATATGTATAATTAGAGGTCTAGAAAAAGACTTCATAATTCACGTAAAGTTACAAATGGAAGGTGGAGAAAGAGTCACGCATGCTCACAATTCTATTTCTATCCTTATGAAAAGTTTGTTTTTTAATTTAAATTCCCACTAAAAATTGCCACTTCCCAAGGAAGAAACACCAATTAATTATATGTCAAACAATGACTTTGTATCCTTTCAAACGTCTGCTTCAATATAGAAAATTGGTATTACCAACGACAGCTAATTAATCATCACTAGTCACTTATCGTCAATTTAAATTGAAGTTCATATTCTTGTCCAGCAATTTTCCTACTTTGTTTAGTTTAATCCTATTCATATCTTGTTGGCAAAAAAAAAATATCCTATTCATATCTACTATATTCGGTCCCTAATATGAGACACTTCTAGCAATTTTATTTTTTAAATGAAGCAAATTTCTAAATTTAGTCATATTTAAAATAATGAATTGCTTCTATATATTATATAGAGAAACCAGAATGGAAGATCACATCAAATTTAAAATAGGATTAATCATTAAAAAAATATAATTAATATCCCATTTAGTACCTTATAATAATAACCATTCATTCCTTACATGAAAAGCAGGCCTATGTTTTATGTGTAAATTCAACCATTTTCTTCCAAAAAAAAAAAATCACACATCAAACTGGTTATTCCAATATGAACAGAAAAGCACACAAAGAAAGAACTATATGGTAGCCAGTAACTACTAATTATTACTTGGTTTAATAGCAATGCGATTTGATACTAACCCAAATAAACCACAAAGAAATGCTTGAAAAAGTATCTTCCATGTCATTTTTGGTCTCTTCTTCCTGCAAAATAGTGTTACCATTAAGTCATTAAATGCAAGAGAGGCTCAAACTATTCCTTTCTTAATAAACATGCACTGATATATATTAGATTCACCAACAAGCCTCTATCTCTTTTTCCCTTAATTTCTCTCCCTAGTGTTATTCTAATGGAGTTGTGCGTGTCTCTGTCTGCGTTTTATTGCTATTGGTATTGCTTCGTGAATCCTCTTAAATAGTGAATGAAATGACTCGTAGACATATTCCCTCCTCAAAAGTAGATTATTATCGTCATAATATCTTGGCTTATATTTTTCAACTCTTTCCATTACAACTGCAAACAGAAACATAGAATCATTCACATTTTGAATTGCAAGAATTCTATTCTTAGATTCCACTTTCATGCATGTTCTAAAATACTCCTCTTACAAGTGCTCGATGTAAGATTCATTTTAATAAAAAAAAATTAAACTATAAAGTAAGCGGAATAATTATGAGTGCACATAAAAACCCAAGTCATCATCATGAACAAAATAAATGTGGTCACACACACACACACACACACACACACACAGATATATATATATATATATCTGAGAAGATGATTTAATCATGTCATTGAAAGTCTGGTGTGAACTGCTGGCAAAAAAAAGTAAGCCAGTCTGGTGTGAATGAGATATGCATATATATATATATTGTTGCTTTACAGTACTGCCGATTCAGGACAAACTCTGACATAAACATTATATCATATATACATGGCTACCAAATATATATAATGAAAATATATTGTGAGATGAGAACGAACTTAATTAGTTAATTACCTTTCGAGAATGAGAGCGAGAGGGGCAATGAAAACGGTGGCAAAGATAAAGCGATAAGCAGCAACGATCCTGAGGTTCATGCCGTCGTTGATGGCGAGCTTGTACAGCACATTGACGCCGGCGAATGATATCTGAACCACAACCATTAACATCGCCGGCTTCAACCCGTGCACCACATTCCACACATCCGCCACCTTTGTCATCGCCTATATATATATATATATCTCTATCGTCTCACAACCACCAGCACCACTACAAGCGGCGGCGCCACCAGCTTTGTGGGGAAGAATAAGGTATCTAGGGTTGGGAGGGGTGGGGGACGAGAGAGAGGGTGTTGTAGGGTTTGAATGTTGTGAGTAAATGAGGTTGGGAAGAAGAAGGAGGTGAAGAGGGTATTTATGGAGGAAATGAATGAGTTCGAGAGATTACAATTCCCAAAGGAACAAGAGAGGGAAGTGGCGATGTTTCCCACGTGACGTCATCGTTTGCGTACATGAATGTGGAAATTGCACCCTCCTTGTTTTTCGACACGTGTCCATTGGTCTTCCCCCACCACTCCCGCACGCCCGCCTTCACTCGCCCGCCTTCACTCATCTTGCAGGGAAATAATTGCGTGGCCGATGATCCGTTCAGTTAAGAGCATGTTTGGTAATCACTTTTAAAAATTACTTTTACACAAGTTGAAACAAAACTCTTTCTCATAATCACTTTGGATTGTGTAAAATCATTTTTCAAAAGATGTTCCTAAACATACTCTAAGTGAAAATATTTTAATTATTCTTTATTTGAATCTCATTCTATAATTTTTTAATTATTTTTCTTTATTCATAAACTATTGTAATATATGTTTGTAGAACCTACAAAAAATATCAATTGGATCATTTTTATTAGAAAGAGTATAGATGACATGATACTTCAAGAATAGATAAGCATGTCTCCATCTTGTAGGCACTTACTCTTCTCGGCATGTCACACCATCTATATTTTGTCAATAAAATATCTCATATATTTCTTTTCCATGGGTCATACCAATATCTATTCAAATAAGGGTATTTAAGTGGAAGCAACGAAAGTATAGAATGACAAATAATCAACTTAATGGCTTTTCTTAATTTTTGTTCAACGCTGAATTTTCCATTTAGAACCAAATGTAGCAGTGAGCATAGTTTATTGTCATTTATTGATTTGTGTGTGCCTCTTTGTTTTATGATAATTTTGCATAAGGCTCTCTATATATATATATGCTTTGGAATATATAATCGTACCAATATACGTTACCCAATATAATTAATTGAATTTATTTGGATGGATAATTTTCAGTCTACGATGCCCAAGATTTTAACTTTCTTGAATTGAAAACTAATTCTTTTTGAAAATCTGTTCACCAGCGAATTGGCTCCCCGCCCCAGGTGCCCCTACCGTATGTTACTCGTAGACACAAGTCAAAAGTGTGCCAAAACACGCGCGAGCTCGCGCACAGCCAATATATAGAGGATATAGCTATTTTAATCTCTTAAAGTTTCATGTGTGTTTCCTCAGATCCTTTTCTAATTAAAATGACAGGCTTCTTTTCAGATTATAGATCCTAGTCAGCATTATATATGAGCACCCAACACACACACACACAAAAACACAAACCCACAACACGCACACACACTTGTACACGTTGAATTATTGAAGAAGAAGAAGAAGAAGAAGCAAATACCATTTTGAATATTACATAGTTTTTAATTTGGTTCAAGCCCAAGAACACACAGAGACCAGGTTGAGTGCAAAATAAAAAAGGCTTCAAGGTTTAGTGGAGTCTAGGATCATCCATTATATAATATCGCCATCACTTTTGAATCTGTATAGCTATGTGCCATTTGAATCTTCTTCCAACCTACTTTTGTTTTTCTAATTAATTAGCAACAAGAGATTGAATTGAAGAAAATATGGCAAAGTACTTTTACAAAAAGGAAATGTTGTGGTGTGTGTACATAGATGATAAATTATACTTTTAACCTTTTAAGTTTATCTTATATTTCATTTTAACTTCTTAAGTTTAAAAAGTGTATTTTTGGTGTATTAACTTTAACACCGTTAGCTTTATTTAGTAGACATTAATGTTGACTCAACAAATTTAAACAATAATTTTGCAATTAAATACTAATAAAGCATGCTTGAATTTTAAAGTGTTAAAAAAAATAAAATCTAATCGCATTTTGTCAGCATTTTAGTTGCAAAATGGTCCTTTAGATTGCATGAGTTAGCATTTTTTATTAAATAAAAATAGCGTATTAATGTTAAAGAAATAGAAATACACTATTTAAACTTAGATTACTAAATTGAAATTTAATGTAAAGTTAAATGTTCAAACATACACTTTGGCCACACAAAAAGGCTTTATCAATCCAATTCTAAATGTAAAAGTTAGTAAAGGGGTTTACATTATTTTGATTTTTAATGTAAAACCATAATAATTCACTTTGTCTATCAAATTTATATTTTATTGTCACGAACTCTTACTATGAATTGCAAGTAGTAATAAGTGGGTTTTTATTAAGGGAGTATTTCTCAATGAAAATCAACACACATTTCTTACCAATAACTAATAATTTTCATAATATATAAAAATTAATGATATAACTTTTATATTTATGATCAAAGGGAAAGGGAAGTAAGTAATATATAATTTTCTAAGCACAATAGTTGCATCCCTACTTTATTAATTATTTGTCACGTCATATAAATTTTCTTTGCATTTTAAGGTATAAAATTTTTATGGAGAAAAACATATAGAAAGAGAGGTATTTTAATGAAAGGAGTGAAATGTTAGTATTTTGGAATAAAATATAAACTTGAGAAAATTACTTTACTAAATTAATTATTTGGTTTATATTATTTTTCATTAAAGAGAATTAATATATATGACACACACACACACACTCACAAAACACTACTTTTTTTTACACACACAATACCACTAGGAGTACGGAATATTATCTCACTTTACATGAACTAAATTTTAACAATATATATAGCCTAAATGATTAGATAGACTAAATTAACATTTAAATTTTTTTAATGAAAAGCTAATATATCAACTATTAAATAGTAAAAATTATAAAAGTGAAATTTAAATTATAAATGATAGATCATCAAATCATATTCAATTTCCTTTTCATTTAACCAAATGGATTGTGGTATATACCCCATTTACAGCACGTTGAAGAATGGGCTACCAGATATTTTCGAGAAGACAAAGTGGAGGATTTGGTAGAGAGACAATGCAAAACACAAAAACATTAAACATGCTTCGAATTAAAGTTTGATTTATTGTGTGAAAATAATCTTTTCTTCCTAACAACGTACGTTTCATTAATTACTTGTTCAGGAAAAAAGAGAGGAGACATCGTGAGTATTGTCATTTTATCAATTTGACTAAATTTTCCTGATATGTCTCCCATAAGTAGTTGAAGAGACATTTGAAAAAGGGGAAAATTGGTGAAAAATCCCTCATTGGGAAGTTAATTGTAAAATGGGACCTGTTCAGTTGCACATGTGGAAGCTCAGTTGCACACGTGGAAGCTCAGTTGCATATAATGTGAAAGCTCAGTTGCATATTGTGGAAGCTCAGTTGCATCAGTGTGGAAGATCCCATTTTGCAATTAACTCTCCAATGGGGGACTTTTCCCCAATTCTCCCTTTGAAAAATACCTATTTGAGTTCTACTTGTCTTGTTATAGGAACAATTTATTCGGTAATTTAAATAAATTTATAACGTTAAACATATGGCGTATTTCCTTTGAATTTTAACTACTCTTTCTTATTGCTCAAAGGTAGTTAATAACCTGGCCTGGGTGGTTGATCGGGTTACTAATCTCCAGTGATTATAATTCTTTTTCAGTCATATCTTTAACTTAACTATAATGCAAATGTTTTCGGTTTTTTTACATGGTTAGAAATGTGTTCAACACAGTTAGAAAAAAGTTGCATCTAATAAACATATGTTATACTTACCAATCTTAATAATAGAAAAGTTTCAAAGTATTATTGGTTAATATATTTTGTAATTTTTGACTTTTTTTCCTAAATTTTATACTTACCAATCTTAAGAATTAGACACCCCCTCAAAAGGATTTTTTTTTTTTTTTTGCCAATCCCTCAAAAGAATTGTTAAACTCACATATTTCTATTTCAAAAAATATTTTTGTATATCTTATAAACATAAAAAAAGGTCCGTATAATTTCAACAAAACTCAGTTAAGATTTATTTATTTACAAATTTGTTATTGAATATATCTTTATAGACTTTAGAAATAGAACATCTGTATATAAAATATTAGTGAACTTAAAATTATATTTATATTTAATTTTAAAAAAGAAAATTTTTTATTATTTAAAAAATGTCAAAAAAAAATTATTGAACTCTAGACTTTTACCGGATATCTAGAATCTATTTTGATGTTAAAAATTTCATACTAAAAACATGGTATAACAAAATGATCACTCTAATTCAATTACATTTTATAATTTGATGCATGTGTTTTAATTACGTGAAAGGTAGGCATAAAAAATGAAACTCCACTAAGATTTAACCAGGACATCTGGAAAAGTAGAGCGAAACATATGATTTGAACTTTGACATGCTATGTTTAACATATGATTTTGTGAGAGTAATTAACATAAGATTACGGCTTAATGCCTTTTCATATGCGTAGTTTTTTATGGTTTGGTACCATCTTGTTCTTATGGTAGGAATCCACTCAATCTAATTAAACAACCTATGACTGGCTATGTTTTTTTTATTATTTCATACACACACACGCACACACATGTTCCTTAATGGAGGTTGGCACAAGTTGTAAGCAAAACAATTTAAATGATTACATGTCTGTGTGCGTGTGTAAATCAAATCAATAATCAATATTGGAAAAAATTAATCTTTTGATTTATATAATTTTGACTTAGTTATAAATATAACAAATTCTTAAATTTTGACTTATTGCAATACAGTCACTATAATTTTGATTTAGTAGAAATTTCATCCTGAACTTTAATTAACTTAATTGGAATTAGGTCCTTGAACTTTATTTTGTAACAGTATTAAAATTCATTAACACAAAAGAGTATTACAATAGATAATGATATGATCACTCTAGAACTTTGCAATTTAGTCCATATAGCTTTAATCACTTAAAGCTTTAAGCTCAAAATTTCATGAAATATATAATTTTATTTTCTAAAATATAGGAGCTAATATTTTAAATAGTTAAATTATAAGAATGGATTTATATCAAGTCAACATTTAAAGATTAAGTTAAAACCGAGTTAAAATTCTAGGAACTAAATTGCATCAAGTCAAAATTTACAAAACAAATTACAATCAAAGTGAAAATTATATGGAGTAGATTGATTTTTCCTACATATTAATTAAATCAACTTGTGACGTAAAAGGGGCACTTATTAGTGCCCTACAAGTTAAATAAGTGGAAGATGTTGAGGAGTGCATATGGAAAGTGGATCCAAAAAGTAAATAGACTTTTGGTGCAACATTAAAAAAGAACAGACGAAAGGATGGTAAAACTCATTTTAATTTTTGACTAACGAGACATTTTTATATTCCTTCCAATCCCAAGTATAGGTGTTAGATAATAAATTAATAGATATGAATAAAATTTGTTATGTTAGTTAGTTGTAACAAATGGGTATTGATTTTATTAAAATACTCTCTTTTAAGCATGGTTTGTATTAAAACTACCTATTGATGAGAATCTCCTTAATATAATTAGCATGGATAATTTGGGTAAAAATAATAAATTTGGGAGACATAATAGATTGAGACATTATAGTTAAGACTAATGTGAACGCCTTAATTAGCTTTTATTTAGGATCAGAAATAGTACACACTTAATGAGTGTGATTTTATATAGAGTTTAGAGTTAAGACACAACAATATTATTCATGAGCTTATACTAAAAATGTGTCAGTACTATACACTTTTTAGATTGAAAAAATAGTTTTGAACATTTAAAATGGGAGCAAAAATATGAGGGCCGTACATTAAATATAACCTAGCATGGTTACATAGATATATGCAAAAGCGTAAGCCCCACTACAAAAAAGTAATATGGTATTATGATATATTTAATATTCATAATATTATCACTCTAATTTTAAATATTCATAGATTTTTTTTTTACTTATGAAAAGCATATGGTGTTGAATGAATGCTTTTTGAGAGATTGGGTAAAAGTTCATAGGTATTTTTATATCTAAACCATTTATGGGCTTAATAGCGTTAATTGATATTGTTAAGTTTACAATCAAAACAAAAATCTGCTTAAAATATAGTGACCAAAGTCAAAATCTGTTTAAAGTATATGAATCAAAATCAAATTGGTTAAAATTATATGAACATTTTAAAACTACATGGATTAACAGTTTTAGACAAAATAAATTTGAGAGATCAAAATCGTCATTTTAAACTTCACAGACCAAAACTCAAATTAAAGTAAATTATAGGACCAAAAATAGGTTTAACCCTATGCATAAAGTTGATTGCGTTGAGATTTGCATCTCAAATTTTGCTTCTGAAATCACTCAGGAACTTGCTCATAGCTTCTTTCAATGGTGAAACTCCTAATTTAGCTTTTGCAAGAACTTGTCTCTAGACAAAATATTTCAAAATTATATTATTATTAAAAAATTTATTGCAGTGGTCAAAAATTAGGGCCGCAGATTGTCACATCCATGGTATACCCACCCCGTATTGCCTTGCAAATTGTAGATGAATTACTATATTTTTTAATTACTTTGTTCGTGTTTGAACTTGTTTTTATGGATATATAATATAATGGATGAGATCGACCCTTCTTTGGCACACACATGAATTGAATCTATGCATCAGTCCTCTCTTTTCTAAAAGCATTCAAGTTCCTACGTGAGAAATTAATTATAAAGAATTAATCAATATGATTGTTAATACATTTTGATTCCATCTACGATACTAAAGGACGGTCCAAGATGGTATTTTTCAAAGCTTCTAGACTAATTATATTTATCTTCTCAAGATGCCTCTTAATCACTAATTGGGATTAAGGTGGTTGATCATTGTGCTACTACGTAGTTATTAAATTAGGTTATTAAATACAATATCTTGTGTGTAGCCTGACGCACAATAGGTTGAGTAAGTGCGAGTGATTGATCCATCTTTGCTCATTTTTTAAGGGTTACTTTCATTGATTCTCATCACTATGCCCAATTGACAGTTAGAAGAAGACCTTGATCATTCTTTAATCTAATGGCATTTTCTTTTTCAGCTCCTGGTCATCTGAGTATCAGAGTAACTCTGATTCAAAAGCACTAACTAGAGGTACTTATAATAAGTTTTCCGCTACTTCCAGTTAATGAAAATGATATATCTCTAGTTTGCCTACAAAATTTAAGTCCATCTCACATGTTTAGTCGTAATTTCTACGCCTAATTATAAGCCATCTCAAGTGAACTAAGATAACAATCCTAGAATGAAATATTTAGTTCCTCATGTTGTAACACAAGCCACAACTGCACGTATGTACGTACATACGTACGTTTGTGTAACTCTCAAATAATCCATATTAGAACACAAGTGAAAAAGAAAGAAACAGCAGAAAAACCAAGATTGGAAGCATCTAAACCACTTTAGACCTCTCACCTGATTTCTGCCTTTTCTTCTTAGCTATCTTGCACCATTTCACTTGCATTTTAGAGGGCTGCTTTCATGTTATGATGGTGGAGACCTCACTTGGATAACATGAAGACTCTGTTAAGGAACAAGTTGATTCATGTTCATGATCTTTGCCTTTTTCCCAAAGAATCATGTCTAATCCACACACAATCAACAACACTCCCATCATACTGCAATTTCGCAATTAATGCCAAGTCATTAAATATAAAGTAAGTAGAATATATAAATCAAATATATTTCAATATGGTGTGCATAGAACAGCCCACGAGCATATAGATATAAATGCTCGTTTTTTTTTGCAAAAAAAAAAAACAAAAGAAAAGAAAATTAATATAAAAAAATTACTCATAATGTAGGTTTGTATAAATAGACACATACCTAAATACAACACACCACTTTCGAGATATAACTTCCACTAAAAAAATGTCAAATTTTCAACGGAATCAACCATGGAAATTAGCCATAGTTGCTAATTTTATACAAAGTGTTTTTAGCGATAAAAGTAGCCTCAGAATTTTTCCGTGGCAAATTATATTGTTAATTTCATATGGGGTATCTTTAGTAACGGAATTTTTCCTCCAGTAATTACAATGGCAAATTCCATCTGTAATTATGTTGCTAAAATTTAATATTTATTTTTTTTATAATAAATTTTATATTTAAAACATTATTTTTTAAAAAATAAAAAATTATGATAATAATATAGATATAAAAATTGAAAATATATAAAATAATAACTACACTCATAACGTATATAAATACATAAATTGTTAGTTTTAATTAATGTTAGTTAAAAATGGAATTTATCTTCAAAATTAGTGAAAATTTTATTTTTAAGAAAATTCATTGTACATTTAAAATTTGTTTTTAATTTGAAATTAACTTATATTAAAAAACTATAATAAATACATAAAAAGTCTTTTGAAGTTGTATCCATTTAAAATTAAAATTATCATTTAATTTATTTTTAGTTTATAATAATATTATGTATGTATGTAATTTATTATGTAACATAAAATTATATATATATATATTTAAAAATGTGTTTAAAAAAAGTAAGGTCATTGCAACTCAAGTCAAAGGTTTGATTGCTAGAGAAGACACAATTTTATGTTTAAATTTTGCCTTCTCCAGGAATTGAACTTTCGACCTTTTAAAGGTTTAATGAGCTTTTGCCAGTCGAGCTGCAATAACTTTGTATCTTTTAAACACCATTTATTTATTTATATATATAACATTGTATTAGTTAATTTTATTATATTTATTTGTCAAAGATAATATCTAAAAAATATATCAAGTAAAAAGGTATGCATACTTTTCATAAAATTATGAGTAATTATACCAAATATTCTTGAGCTTGGTTATAATTATGATAATAATGAAACTTATATATTAATTTATCCTCCATTTTAAAAATAATAAAAACTTTTCCAAATTTTATTAAAATTATAGATATTATAGTCATTTCATCTAGGGTCAAGATACAAAAATACCCATAAACTTTTATAAAAAAAAATGCATTCAGTACCTATACTTTTCTCTAGTGTAAATACACATTAATAAACAAAATGAGAGCAAAAATGACGTTACCATAAAATATAACTTAACACTATTAAATATACATATGCATAAATAGTGTGACCCCACTATAAAATGTAACAATATTAGGTTGTATTTAACGGTATTTGTATTTTTGCACCCATTTTAAATGTTTAATGGTATTTTTGTACTTTCAAAATGTAGATGATGCTGGACACATGCACTTTTCATAAAAGTTTATTGGTATTTTTGGACCTTAATCTTTTTATCTATCATCAAATGATGTAGAAAACCTTACATGAAAATTAAGATGACGCTTGTGTAATTAACAAAATTTACAAGAAAATGTGTATTGTTTTTTTTAATAGGATCAAAGTGTATAATGTGTTCTTCATTCGTAGCGAAAGTTTGTTCGTTTTAAATGTAAAAAAGGTGATTATTTGTAGGGTAAATATTCAAAAATATGTTTTATTATTTATGAAAAAGAGCACCTAACACTATAAATAAAAGTTGAGTGTAAAAGTACCCATATATGATGATTTCAAAATATACCATCACAGTTAAATTCCGTTCAGAGAGAATAAATTGAGTATAATGTAGAAGAGTAACGTAGGCCGTTAGGAGAGAATAAATTGAGATATTCGATTGAACACACTTGATTAAACAATTGCAGAGGGGAAATGTTGAAAATGAAGGTTCGATGCGTCGTGGGAGGAAGAAGTGAAAAAGAAGAAAGCTGTTCTTGTGTGGTTGAAGACGAAGGTTGGTGATCGCCAATACATAAACTAGGTTATGCTCAACATCATCACTCCCATTAGGTGGGGTGTTGATCTCGTCGGTGGTGGCGTGAAAGGCAGATTGTTGTGCGAAAATTGGATGAAGATGAAGGTTGTGGTGGTCGACTCCGTCGTTGCTGCACGGGGTTGTCTCAACATCTGTGGTGACTGTGAATGGCCGAAGAGGGACGTGGTGTTAAAGGGAAGAGACCAGGGTAAAATGGGAAAGGCATGCACGTTGTACAGTCAAAATAACAAGAGTAGAGTACAACTAGACAAATAGTGGAGTCCACAATTTAAAAATTGTCGGGGGTTTGATAAATTTAACCCCGGTGGCATTTTAACACCCTTTTAGAATTTTTATAGACAGTTTTGAACCCAAATTTGTTTAAGGTGCCAATAGCTCTATTTCAAAAAAATAAAGGATGTTTTTGTACCTTTACCCTAAATTCTTTTTCTTACTTCAATGCGCGATTAATACTTTGCAGAATTCATTCACAAAAATAGATAATCTGAATACTTTTATATGAAGAGAATATTGTCATGCAAGTGGGAAAAAAAAAGTGCATGTACGTTGCTTGTCACTTGTACATAGAAATAGCAAATATCATGGCATCTTATTTATAAGTATTTATAGAAATATTCTCCGAAATACACAACCGTTTGGACTTCAGTGGAAAAATAAAAAAAACAAATCAAAATATTTACATTTATATATAATCATCAATATTATTTAAATGGTGGGTGACAGAGAATAAGAGAAGCAATAAAATATTATTTTATTTTTTTAGATAAAGACTTTTTTTTTGTGGAAACGGTTTTAGTCTCTTCCCTTGGAATAGAGCAGCCACCCTTTAGTGTCCCGGCCATCAAACTGAGGCAGCCAGACTAATCCGGAGTCGAGGGAATGGATGCAGCCCACATAGGCCAGGTTTATCTCTCCCAACACGAGCACTTGATAAAGACTACTATTTATTTCAACGGGAAGTTACCAACGTAATGTATTGTGTATGGATAAAGAGTCACGCATCGCTACAATAATATTTATATTCTGTGCAATTACTTATTAACTTTAATTTGAGTTTAGTTTCTTCAGAAATGGCCTCTTCAAGAAAAAAGTGACAGCTCGCATGCATATCCATTTATTTTATTAATTACTTTTTTTGGTCCTGAATAATTATTAATCAATAATGATCTGATAATACATACCCAAATAACCCACATAGAGATGCCTGAAACAGTATGCTCCAAGTCATCTTTGGTCTCTTGTTCCTGCAAAATTAATATATAGTCATTAAATTGAGACTAATAGGAATCTCTTAATTAATTTCATTCTTAAGCGTGTTAAATCACAAACAAGGCCTTGTTCTCCTTCTCTCTTCTCTCTTCTCTCATTCTTTTCCTATGTTTTAATTTATTCTCGCGGGTTTTTTTTTTTTTTTTTTGAGAATTTTATTGGACATGTACCAAATAAAAAAGATTTGCATTATTACCACTCCAAAAAGCTTCGATAACCAAGTCCAGAACAAAGAATGATATAAAACAACATACTATACCTCTTTAGTATAAATATAAAATTTTTTATTGGTAATGCAATTTATACCATAAAATATTGTCAAATAGAAATAAAATAATTGAATGGAACTTTCGAGAATGAGAGCGAGAGGAGCAACGAAACCGGTGGCGAAGATAAATCGATAAGCAATGATGATCCTCAGGTTCATGCCATCGTTGATGGCGAGCTTGTACAGCACATTGACGCCGGCGAATGCCATCTGAACCACCGCCATCAACATCGCCGGCTTCATCCTGTGCACCAGATTCCATACATCGGCCATTTTCACGGTGATCTCTTTCACAACCTTTTTTGGAAGCATTGTTTAAATTAGTGACGACCCTTTTTCATGTGTCTTGTGTTGCGATGAGAGATCATTTTGGAAGCAATATTTAAATTAGTAAGGACAAATGTTTTGAGGCTATCCAACCTCATCACCGCACACAAAAAACATCTAACATATAGAGAATTGGTTTTTTTTTTTAATACTTGCAAAGTAAGGAGGATATAATAATTTTTTTTGTTGAAAAAATTGCATTTATATTTTTAATGTTCAAATTGTGTCAAGATATGTTGGAAATATTAAAGGTCTAAAAATAACATTGTGCATGGTTCAATGAATTGTATGGTCAAAAGAATGCACAAAGGTTGGGGAAGAGTTGTGTGTTGTTTATGTTTTTTAATTTTTAAATGATGATACGGCTCTATATTTAACCCTTAAAAATACATGCTATTTAACACGTGTTCCTATAGCTTTATTCGGTTTTTGATATGCATATATGATGGGAAAATGTGCATGGTTGGTATTTAGAGTAAAGTTATAAAATTATTGGTTTTTTTTTTGTTAAGCAATTTCCAAGTGACTCTATTCGAATCATTGTCAAAAAGTAAATGATATCAACTTTCTCATGTGAGATAGGAATTTTGATTCTTTAAGTTATGAGAGACTAACCCCTTTTGATAGAGGCAACCTCATTGGTGAAATTGGTTTTTTTTGTCGCCCACCTAATTCATTCGAGCTTTCCTCCGACTACATCCAGATTCAATTTGCGTCACCCATCTGGCTATAATGTATGAGTCTCCTAATGAGGATCTCAAATTCGTTTAAATAAAACTAAACTTTTTACCACTTGGATCAACCTTGGTTGTTTTGTTGGTTTTAATTGTGAGTATTTTACCCCATTTTATTCAAGTCTGGATCTTACAGATTTTCTTGTCTTGTGAGGTTTGTGTGAGCACGCCATTTTAGCTTCCCAAACATATCTTCATGTTGGGCCTGTTCCCAAGGTTGTTCGGCCTGCCGAGAGGAACTGTAAAAGCCCAAAGTGTAGAAGGACAAAATAGTGATCCAATTTCCCCTAGGAAGTGGTATTCTCGGACAGCATCACCAGTGTGGGCTGACTTCGGCCCAACTATGTACCTTCTCACAAAAGGAAAAACCATGCACTGCCTTTGAATAGTGATCCGGACAAGCACCAACTTCATCACATCTTCGGCATAAACTTCCACATTTATAGAAACATAGAGGACAGTTATGTTAATTATATTAAATATCTTACTTAATATTCAATTATCAAAAGGTGCATGTGAAAGAAGACAAGTCTTTTTGTTTTTATTTTTATTTAATTTTACTATTTAGAAAAAGGGTCATTTTGTATTCAACTGATTATTAAGAAGATTTGATCTATCTTTTAGATATTTTGAATCATTTCAAATATCTTTATGATATATTAATAGTTTATATTTTAGGATATTCATGTAGATATAAGAGTGACAATTAGAGATCTCAATGATATTATTTAATATCAATATCCTTGATTTAATTTAAGTAAATGACATCATGTTATTATATCTTTTTTAATATTTTGAGTTATAGTAAAGTTAGTAAGTTTCCTTCTTTAAGAAATAAGTTGTTTTTAGTTATTTCAAGATGAATGAAAATTTTTTCCTCGACAAGTATTAATTTATAGTTTGTATTCTAGATAGAATACGATTGGATCAGAAGAGAGTGATAACTGTTATGAAATCTTTTATAGTTAAAGATATAAGACGAGTTCCTTTAGAGTTTTAGTTAATCGGTTAGATTACAAAAGTTTAATGAACTTTTGTTAAGCTTTTTATAACTAAAGATATAAAGACAAATACCTCTAGGATTTTAGATGATCAAATTATTAATTTACGGGTTTTATCCGGTAATTCCCGTATCACATATCCTTCTTGATTTGTATCTAGCACACTTGCTGATGCTAGTAGTTGATGATTGTATGGGATTTAATTTCCCTTATCATCTTTTTTTTTTTGAATGGAATGGGAGAAATTTCATTCATAGAATTAGAAAGCATACAAATCAAAGAGGAAAACGGGAAAACAAAACACCAAATAACAGAAAATTAAATGCTAGGCACAGGAAGAAGGTAACTATCCATTGCTTGAAGGGAATGAGTGGTAAGAGCATTTGTAGCTGCAATGGTTTCTGTAGGGTGGAAAGATTCAGATGTGAATAGCCTTTTATTCCTGATATTCCATATTTTCCATGTGAGAATGCCAAAAAAGAGGATCCAGCGGTTAGAGGCACATTTAGGATTGATGTTGTCAATCCACTACTTCTGTAGAGGGGCTGCAAGGAACCGGACAGCAACATCCTCGAGAATAATAAGCTTCCAGCATGCAACAGCGAATGGGCATTGACGAAATATGTGGTCAATGTCTTCAATGGCCTGTCTGCAGAGCTCACAGGTTGCATCAGTGATGAGTCGCCTCCTTAGTCGCTCACTATTAGTGAGCAATCGGTTCTTATAAGCAAGCCAGAGAAAGGATCGAATCCTTTGGGCACCTGGCCAATTCCAAATGAGAGTTCAGCATCTAGAAGCATCGTTCCAGCACATCTCTTCCTTGGCTTTATATGCAGAGGACACAGTGAAGGAGCCATTAGGAGTTAAATTCCACATACATGTGGCATCTCCATCTGAGTCAGTAGGAGGAGTGGTGGTAGCAATAAGGAGGGTAAGGGACATAGGGAGATGATTCTGGAAGAGCTCCCAACGCCATTGACCATGATCATTAACAAAGTCTCGAATAGGTCTTTTTAGGTCTTCCTCAGGCACATCAATGAAAGCAAGGTTTTTTAGAGGCCCAAGATCACCAATCCAATTATCACCCCAAAAACAAATTCGTTGCCCATTCCCTGGATTCCATTTGATGCTCAGTTCGGTATCTGGCCACACTTTTCCTATACTTTTCCAAACGTGTGAAGGGTTATAGGTTTTGAATTTTGGCTTGAGCTGGTCAGTACATCTGTATTTTGCTTTCAAGACCTTCACCCAAAGGAGGTTAGTTTGGCTAACCAGAAAAAAGCCAAGCTTTGAGAGGAAAGCACTATTTTGGCTGGTCAGTTTCCGGAGACCACATCCACCATTTTCAATCGGTTGGCAAACTTCATCCCAGTTGAGAGAATGAATGCTACTATGTTGATCATCAGCCCCCCAAATAAAATTCCGGATGATCTTCTCCATTTGATAATAGCATAAAGATGGGAGAGAGGAAGTTTGCATGGCATAATATGGGATAGTTGATAAGGCTAATTTGGCTAAAGTGATCCTACCGGCCAATGATAGAGACTTTGCTTTCCACGAAGATAGTTTTTGTTGGACTCTTTCAACTAAGTAGTGGTAAGTCTCTTTAGTAATGCGTGAGTGCAGTAGGGGTACACCAAGGTACTTCCCTAAGTTTCCTGTCATGGAATAACCGACTTGTGAGCATATGGCGTCGGCTTCTTGCTTTGGCACATTTTTAGAAAAAAAGATGCGAGTTTTGGCTCTGCTGATGGAATGGTGTAACATCCTGAATCTTATTTTTGTGCCTTAATTATAATTAAGAAATAATTATTTGTAATTAAAAAATAATAATAATAATATTATATTATAATAATATATTATATTATATTATATTATAATATATATATTTTATTGAGGTGGAGAGAGTCGGCGGAAAGAAGAATCAAAGTAAAAAAAAAAAATAATAATAATAATAAAATGTTATTATATTATTATATTATATTATATTTTATTATATTAATATATTATATTTTTTATAATCAGTGGAAGAGGGAATCACGGAATGTCTGTCATTGTAATATATTATATAATATTATTATATTATTATATATTATTATATTATTACATGACATATTATTATATTGAGAGGAATGAAAACGGAATTGAGCGCGCCGTGGCTATAAATACATACTTATGCATTCTCTCCTCTTCATCATAGTCGTGAAGGAGGAGAGAAGGAAGAGAGAATGAGTATTGCATTTCTGACTCCAATATGTTGAGATAATTTGGGTAACGAAAATCTCTTCTTTTCAATAAATTTCTTTCATGAAAGTTGTTCTATATATTTTTATCTTTCTAATGATTTTAATTTTATTCTTATCAGAAGAAATTTTTAAAGTTATTATTTAGAAAAGTACTGAATTTCGGCAATATAAGTCTATAGTAATGTAGAAAGATTTTAACTAATAACTTTACATAGATTGTATTTTT
>QFDD01003419.1:0-17883 GCA_006871305.1 Vachellia collinsii | reverse complement strand
AAATCATATTTTTAAGGATTTGAAATTGATTGACGATGTTGCAATTAGATTATATCGATCTTAGAACTTGAAATTTTCTTGAAACATGCATGTATTTAAGATTCATTGTCATCATTAGTTTTTTTTTAAAGTTTTTTTATCGCCTTGTTTTTTTAGCTCTAATGATTATTGGAAAGTTATTGTTGAATTTATTAAAAATTACAAGAGACTTTCTAAAACCATTTTTTTTAAATTTCTTACTGCGTTACTTTCCAAGTTCTCAACATTAGGCCAAACCAAAAAAAAAAACAAAACAAAAAGAAATACAACCTCCATTAAACTATAAAAGCATTAAACCTATTAATTTAAGAATATTATTAAATTTTAGGTTTATTATTAAAGAACTGCTCGCTCATGACAAAAAAAGTCATATTTGACTGAACTTTAAAATTTTTCAATATACATTTTATCATTTTTGAGTGTTTGAATATACCTTTCCTTTGAGATTTTTGTATGTGATTTTTATGTTTTTTTCCATTTTTTCAGGGTTTGAAGCCAAAATTAAATATGTATATATACATAGCTCGTTGTTGTGATAAGATTTGTCTGTATGGACGGAAAAGAATAACTTTCATCAGTTTCTTTGTGATTGATAATATAGTGGGTATGAGGGACTGAATTAATATTTTAATCACTTGTGGCACACCATTATTTTTGTTCTTTAAATGAAATCAATCCAAAGATTTCAGCTTCCTTGCCGCCCTAAAAGTTGACCAAATTAAATTAAAATTCACCTTCTTCAGGGGTGATCACTTTCGAATTACGACATTTAATTATTTCCATAGTAATATGTATCTGTATATTATATACATATATTATTATAATAAAGCTGAAAGGACGGCACACAATTGATCTCATATTATTTAAGGGCGCAACAACCTCACATGATTAAGAATTGCCTTAGGAAGTTAATGATTCCCTATGGATGGGTTGAAAATAATTCTTCTTTATCATATTTGGTTTTTATGAGCTGTCCTACCAATTACCTTTTCCCAGAACAAATGGTATTATTTTTCAGTGATGATTCTATTTTCACTAGAAAGTAGACAACTCAATCTTTCAATAAATCACTAGTTAATAATTTTTGGAAGGTCTAGAGAATAATTTGTGAATTTCCGCAGTCAAGCATGATTTAATTTTAGTTTGAAAAATAGAGAGAGTAAAATCAAAGGGGCATGATTGAGCTATGCTAGGGCATGATCTTGAGGCAACTGATTGAGACTAATTTTGGAACCTTCAAACATCAAATTAAGCTTCAATCTTAATGTTACTTTTCATTTCTTTTCAAGTCTCAACTGGTTGATTTAGGAAAATTCATGTTAAATCTAAAATTGGCCAGTCTTTATTCACACTCTACTCCTATAGAATCCAATTCACCCAAACTTAACATATAAAGAAAAACAAATATCATAATCATATACAACCATGTAAGACTAACCAACTTCTCAAAGCCCTCCAAGGTTATTCAGCTATGTACAGATAAGATTACCATGAGGAGAGGGAACTAGGATGAGATTATTTTTCTTTTTCAATGTTGCATCCATAAGTTCAGTCATGTCTAGGGTTTCTGGAGTGATCCCAGAGGGAAGTTCCCAGTCAAAATAACACAGTAAGTTTGCCAAAAGAATCTCTGCAATGGCAGGACCAAACATTATGCCAGGACACCCTCTCTTTCCTGCACCAAACGTAATGAACTCAAAGTTGGAGCCTTTATAATCCACAGAACTATTCATGAATCTTTCTGGAATAAACTCTTCTGCTTCAGATGATGACGACGACGATGGTGTAGTACTCCAGTATTGTGGGTCTCTTGTGATGGCCCAAACATTCACAAACACTTGAGCTCTCTTTGGAATTGTGTAGCCATTGATTTCACAAGTCTGTGTGCATTCTCTTGGTGCCAATAGAGGAGAAGGAGGGTGTAGTCTTAAGGTTTCTTTGAAGATAGCTTTCACATATTTTAGTTCTTCTAAATCTGTTTCATTATTGATGCGTCCTTTGATTCTCAACATTTGTCTCACTTCTTCTTGTGCTTTTCTCAGTATATCTGGTTTTGTCACCATTTCTGCCATAGCCCATTCTACTGATCTAGCTGTTGAATCGAATCCTGCTAGTACCACGTCCTGTACAATTTATAAAATAACAAGTAGTTAGAGATTTCAATTATTGTAAAATTACACTCTCTCTTCTCTTGATTGAGAAGATAAAACTAGATATTTCATATAAGGTGTATATATATATATATATATAAATGGAGACAACATATTGAGTATCAAAGAGTACTGGTGGCAAACACGTCCCTGTATTTATGAACACCTGTTAAACAAAAATTAATATAACCCATATATATTCTCCAAAGTTATGTATTTTAAATTTGAATTTATTATTAGTTCCAGATGGAAAAGTTTTGTGCCACGCTAAAAAATATGATATGTTGGGTGATTAATTAATATGAACGATAATTAGACTACTAATTAACAAGGAAAAATTGTTCTTGAATACTTGTTAATTTGGACAATTAATTGTCTAATGGTACCTAAATACAAGTCCTGGCCTGTAAATTTTCTGTGTATAGAATAATGAAAACATATCAGTTATCATCAGACAATCAATTCCCTAAAAAGATGTTTTTATGAGCAATTTTTCTCCTAATAACAATATATATTTTGGATTATATATAAATTTTCAATTAGAGTTAACTTGTTGGAAATGCATGCCAGTGAAGTTCAGTTAAACAAAAACAAAATCCGGAAACACGCTTATTCGATTAGGTATACTAATAATGGTCAAAAGAAAGGTACTAACCAACATGGCGGCTTTAACGTTGTCCATGGTCAAATCACCATGATGTTCCAAATTCAAAAGAGCAGAGAGCAAACATTCCTCTTCTCCGGCAATATCATCACCAACGTGGTGATCGGCGATGATGTTCTCCAAAACGTTATCAATTTTCCGACGAAGCTCCGCATGCCCACGCCCGGCTCCAGTGACCACCAGAAGCCACTTCTGAGAAGGAAACAAATCGGAGATACCATGTGGTGACTTGAGAATCATATCACAGAGCCGGATAATGGATTCTACTCGGCCCTTGTGCTTGTCGCCGAAAGCTGACCTTATCGCGATCCTACACGCCGTCACGAAAATTTTCTCAGTGAAGTTCACCTCGGAACCGGCTTCTGCAGATAAATGTTTCACCAAACTCAACACTTCTTCTTCCCTTATTGATCGGAACGATCTCACTCGCGCAGCACTGAACTGTAATAATAACAACAACACTGAATCATAATTGAAAGTATAGTTTCAGTTTCACATAATAACAAGCCAGTTGAAACTATAGGGAAATAATTGTAGTAATTAAAGTTGAGGAACTGGTTTTTAGCTGAATCAAAACTTAAGGATAGAAGTATTAACTTTTTTTCTTAAGAAAAGTTAGGTGTTTTGTGTTCATGTCTTACATTGTGTCTTAATTACTTTTGTGTAACTTGGTTTAAAGAAAATAAGTGTAGTTAAAGCAAGAAAATAATAGAAGTCATAAGATGATAATTGATATATTATATTAATTTCATTTGAACTACCTGCCTTTTAATTTATAGTTAGTTTTATAACTAGTTTGCGATTTTTTTTATAAAATTGAAATCAATATACGTGTGTGCGAGTGAAGTTGTGGATGAAAACAACCATGAAAAACCTATCGAATTCTTGTAAAGAGTTCTTGAATAAACTATCACAATGATCTAAACTTTCATTTTTTTTAAAAAAAAAATGTAATTATCCGATATTCAACACTGCTGAATTAATTGCATTTGAATATCTCTCTTAACGTGATTTTTCCTAATCTTTTGTCTGTTTTAACACCAAATACAACTTGGCCCTTAAATTTTTATTTGGTGTGACAAAGTTCCTATAATTTTGATTTAGTTAAAACTTAATATTTGAACTCTAACTCATTGCAACATAATCCCTCTAATTTTAGATAGTTAAAACTTTAGTTCCTAAGCTTCATAAATATAATTTTATTCTCTAAAATATAAGGATTAATATTTTAAATGGCTAACCATCTGGGAGTAAATTGTATCGAATCAAAGTTCAGAAATTAAATTATAATTATGTCAACCGGATGATCAATTGAACTATACACAAAGTTAATGCTTAAATATTGAATTATATATAACTCATCAAAACTATAAAGACAAAAAGATTCTGAATTCTAATTCTACAGCTTGCAAAAAGAGAGAATTAGGCCTATTTCAATTCCTTGTTTGTCTAAACCTTCTTTCTGTGCAATTCAATTCTAGAAAAGCGAAAACAAAAAAAGAATAACTGAAATGATTGGAATGAAGTTGGAATGTTAATTACCAAATGGTGAGAGAAGATCTTTCTGAGGAGCTTCCAATGATCACCAGTAGGAGACAAGACAATATTAGAGGAACCATAAAACACAACATCAGAACCAGCAAGGTAAGGCCTTTGACCAAATATATGATCCTTCGTCTTCAACACTTCCTTTGCAACTTCTGCAGATGAAACCACCACCGCTGATATACCTCCTAGCTGAACATGCATCAACGGCCCATATTTCTCCGACAGCTCCCTCAGCCGCCGGTGGAGGTGGGACCCGCCCAGGTGGTGGATGCTTCCTATAATCGGAAGCCTCCATGGCCCTGGTGGTAGCCTTTTCTGATCTCTGCTGCCATTTCTCAAGCTTCTTAATATCAGTTCCAGTAAGGTTATGACGAACAAGATAGAACACAGAAGGAAGAAGCCGCTGGGCAAGTTGATGATGAAGTCGACATCCATCGATCGCTAAATTTCAGATTGAATATGAATCACCACATAACACATATATATACAAACACATATATCACTCGGTTTGTATTTTCTTCTATTTTCATTTGGGAAAATTGCTAAAAGATGTCCCATTCTGTAAAATTTATTGCTGAGAGGTGCCTAAGGAGTAAGGGAAGACGTGTTGAATGAGTATTATTAGTGTAAGGCTTCTTCAGCTATATGTACTATATCTTTAGCTATACATGTCTTTAATCACTCAGCAGGAAAATTGCTAAAAGATATTTCATTACAAAATTTACTGCACAAAGCTACCTAGACTTCTGCATTTGAACAAATATAACTGGTTTTTTTTAATAATAAATATAACTGGTTTTTGGTAAATGCAACTTTTTTCTAAACTATGTACAATATATTGTTTGCCATATGCAAACGTTTCTGGTTTCTACTTGCTGAAGATAAATTACTCTTAGGTTCTTAAAAAATTTAAGGTGCTTTCAGGCAATAAATTTTGTTATGGAGAATTTTTCAGCAATTTTTCCTGTCTTTTATTCAATTTTTTGTTTCGTGTTGTTGTTTTTAAAAGATTATTTTGCCAGATATATTATTAAGTGTGATATTATTATAAATTGAATTGCTATTCACATAATTCCTTTGTTACGCGGCCTAGCTGGAGAACCTTCTATTTCCAACTTTGTCGTATGAACAACTAATCTTTTGGATTTAGTCTAATATTCTTTTTGGGTACGCACATAAGACTTTTGAGAAAAATTATATTTAAATATATCTAAATTTTTTTATTTCATACTACTTTATTATCCAACTCTCAACATTTAAAAAACTACAAATGTACTGTACTCCATTAAATTATTAAAACTTTGGAATGATTACTATTGAATTGCTTGGTTTAATATTGAAAAGTTGTTCCCTCATCACGACAAGAATCGTATTTCTCATAATAATTTAAAAAGTAAAAATTCTTTCATATAAATTTATAGATTATGTCATGCGCGCTCGCTTGAATAATGTAATTTTCTCTTGATATTTTCATCATGTGATTACATGTTCTTTTTTCAATTTTTCGGCCTTGAAGCTAAATTTAAATATATGTACATATAATTGATTAAGATTAAATCTAACGATCTAATAAATCAAGTTTTAAATTTTTATTAGAAGAAGTATTTTCATTTAGTACCTAACAATGCTACGAAAAGGGTTACTTCTAGTAAAAAAAATAGTACGTATTAAAGAAAAAAAAATATGTACTTGTATAGGTTATCAATGTGATAAGGTTTTCTTTGTGAAAAGCTTGGACAAGGACTTAATTACTATTTTAATCACATGCGGCAGATTATTTTTTCTGTTATTTCCACTTCTTTATTTGGTTGTCATATAAATTGATAAAAAATCATATTTTTGGGGGCGATTTTGGCGCAGTGGACCTTTATTTTCATAATAATATGTATATATGAGGTTTATATATATATATATAATATTGGTGCTAATTAAATTGTATGGGAAATTTTTTTTTTGACAGTATTTTTAAATGATCTTATTTAAATATATACATGTGTGTGTTTATGTGTTTTCTCGTATTGAATTATTGATTATACAATTTTTTTTGGCCAAAAATTATGCAATTTTTTTTATTAGATTATCTATTTTGGTCACACTACATGGAAGGCCCTTTTTGACGGACGTGGTGCGTTGACCTTGTTGAAAATGTCAAGTTGCCAATTAGAGAAAAACAAATAATGTGGTTTTAGTTATTTGTATATAATTGACCCACATGGAAGGGGTTTTTCCTTAATTATTTGATTAAATTCTATTAGCAACACGTTAATTAATATGTACAGCTCTGAAAGTTTGAAGAGATGGCTGTCAACAACTCCAATTTGAAAGCAGTCGGCATTCAAAAAAGTTATAGGCTACGCAACTTTTTATATTTAAAAGGGTCATGGAGTGGGGTGATATAAAATCACACCAAGTTTGATATAAATTGTATTTTTAATCTTAGTTTTATTAATTTCATGGAAAATGTTGTCGTAATAGATTTACCATGTTTGAAAAAGCATTTACGTATGCAATTAAATGCTAACAAACATACTTTATCAATAATTAATTGTATAGTTTTTATTTAAATTTGTTAAGTAAGCATTTTTTATTAAACGAGGCTAATGGTGTCAAGATTAATGATTAAGAATACACTTCAGTTAATAAAAGTTGGTCAAATTTGAAAATCACACCAAGTTTGATATAAATTATATTTTTAATCTTTTAGTCTTAACATCAATAGTTTCATTAATTTAAAGGAAAATGTTGTAGTAATAGATTTACCATATTTGAAAAAGCATTTACACAATGAGTATACAATTAAATGCTAACAAGTATACTTTATCGATATTTAATTGTATAGTTTTTATTCAAATTTGTTAAGCAAGCATTTTTTATTAAACGAGGCTAATGGTGTCAAGATTAATGATTAAGAATACACTTTAGTTAATAAAAGTTGGTCAAATTAGTCGGAAATTAGCTCATGATTCATAAGGTTACAAATTCAAATCTTATTAGCATTGTTGATGCAAAGACCTTATTAGTAGGCAATTTGTAAATACATCTATAAGCATTTTATGAGTTCATAAGTATAGTCTAACTCTAATGAGCCTCCGGAATTCAACTCATTAAATTGTTGTTTCATGAATTTTGGAACTTTTTTTTTTTGTGGTTAGATTCCTTTCTTAGTTTTGTTATAAGTTACCAACCCATAATTATCAGTATCTGGAAAAATTATTGAAAATACCCTCATTTGTAAAATTTATTACTTAAAATTATAATGGATATCTTCTTTATCAAAGCAATCTTATTTAAGATTTTATGCATATTTTTTTAGTATAGATTCAAATTTTTGTTCAAAGCTATCTAATTGAGTTAGGTTGGGCTACATATTTTTTTGGGGGGCATTTACATCTAGAGCCAGGACATGGGCCTAGTGGGCCCGCAAACATTAATAACACGCATGTCCACTCGCAGACACACTAAAGCTCACAAGCCCAATGACACGTGTAAGGCGAAAATCAAATGTTAATAGGAAAATTAGGATTTGACTTTGTAGTTCTTTTTTGGCCAAAGATTTGACTTTGGAGTTTGGATTACATTTTTATATCACAATTGTATCTTCAACAATATCAAGCACTGAATATAACCATAACTTTTAAACATGATTTCAATATGTGTTCATCACATTATAAGATATTAACTCATTCTGTTAAACTCAAATACGTTGATTTCTATATTACACTTTTTAAAAAGTTGACCTCCTAAAAGTTAGTAACTATCAATAAGGATTGTGTCTAAAGTAAGTACTACCTTCCCATAATACAGTAAGCTAAAATTGAAATTCTAACTAAAATAGGTGTTCATATCTAATATCTAACGGTATATCTTAATTAAAATTACCTGTAGGAAAAAAAAACTTTACACCTAACGAAAATGGTAATTGAACTACCCATAACAATATGATACAAAGCAAATCAGCAACAAGTCACCAACATCCCATAATATAGTAACTCAAATTTTATATGCAAAAAGTATATTTAGTGGTGTAATGCAAATTCATGTATATCGTCAATATCAATATACTATTAAAAAAAAGTACAATACTTTGTGTGTTTTTAAGGACAAATAATTCAATTAGTGTTCATTACTTCATCAACGGAAAATAATATCAATAGATTAAATATTTTAAAATTCAATTATGTAAAAAAAAAAAAAAAACTGCGCTGAATAATGCAATATAGCGTAGCGCGTCTTTCCCCCTCTTTGTTAGAGAAACGAAAAATGGAGGGAACGAGGGAAAGGTGCAGCTCGCAAATAGAGTTACTCAGAAAGATTAAAGGTAACGAATCATGATGAAGTTTTCGACATGCCGAAGAAATAAGTAGTAATAGATAGTTTGCTTTGTGCCTGCAGAATTCACTCGAGCTTTGGTTGATGATTTGAGGAACGGTCGCGCACCCGTTATTCTCATTGATCGCTTCAGAAGTTACTGCATCGATTTCAATTCAAAATGGTCCCATTCATTCTATTTTTAACTTGAAAGAATAGTCGGATTATGTAGAATTCATTTGATAAATCTGTGGTTTCTTCGTTGAACGGCTACATTTTGAAGGAATGATACGGTTAATTTGAGTCTCGTGCTTGCTTGAAATTAATGCAGCTATTGTGGTTCTTATTTACCATGTGGAAAGGAAGTTCTCACTTTCTGCGCAGAAAACCATGTTCATAGACTGGGTCAGTTAAGTTGTGCCTTCTGCTATGATTTTCTCGACTCAGGATTTTCGTTTTTTTTTTTAACCACCGCTCACATACACTCACTCGCTCACTCTTTCAATTGGTGGGTCTTGAGTTACTTCGATTTCCATTATTAAATCTTGTGCTTTGCTCTCCAGTCTCCAAAGAGGGAAGTATCAAATTATGGGTCATTTTAGATCTTAACCAGTTAAATGGGTTATTATTTGGGCATCTTTCAGATGTTATGTTGCGAGTGCTACTGATTACTCAGAGACTTCTGCAAGAAAACAAGCATAGTTCCAAGAGGGACATCTATTACATGCATCCCTCTGTATTTTTGGGTGAGTATGGATATTTGCAGCCTGATGAGTGTTAGTGTATCAAGATGACTGAGATACAATTTTGTTCACCGTGTCTTTAGAGAATAAATGCAATGGCATGTACAGTAGAAATGGTATTAATTTGAAATTGCAGTCAAAATTTTGCCACAAATTATGCAGACTAGCTCCTTTCGTTACAATTCAATTTTAGGTGATTTCTCAACATCATTGACCGAATTATAATTTGCAATTCTCTATTTCTACATAATCCAATCAAGTTTTTTTTTTTAAAATGTTCCTTTTCCATTTGTTGAATTGCCACTGTATGACTACTGATCAGGGGTCTCCTTCCCCTAAATATTTGCAGAAGTGAATCACATTTTTTTGGTATAGGCTCAACTTTTTCTTGTCATAATATTTCTATGTTATAGTCAGTTCCATGACCATACTGAACTGCTAATTCCTACAACAATTTCTTTTTGTTCATTTACTGTGGAATCATATTATCTTCTGCATGAGTCTATGACATACTTGTTTCAAAATCACGCCTTATCTGTTTTTCTTAATGCAGATCAGTCAGCTGTAGACCGTGCACTGAATGATATATGTGTGCTCATGGAATGCAGACGCCATAATCTTAATGTGGTATTTATCTTCAAAGATCAAAGTGCATCTTCTCTTCACTGGTTTTCTTTTTGTATGGTTCTTTTTGGCATCCAATTCACGTTATTGTAACTAAGCCTTTTCCTGTATTTTGAATGCTTAAACAGTCAATTTTAACTTTACTCCGCATCCCCACCAAAACAAAAATCAATAATACTTTAGTGCTACTTTATTGTCATCATATACTATGCTGCTGACTTGTTGAAACTTTTTTGTTGTTGGCATTAATTTTCAGCTTTGAATTCCTTATTCTGTTTCTGCTAAATAGGAGACTGATATGCTTACCAACGGACCTATATTATTTTAAAATTGTGATGCTTATAACACTGCTTATTCATTTCAGGCAAAGGTCACTCATTTAGGATGTTCATACCATAATATTTTTTTTTATCTTTGCAGGTTTCTGCTGGGAATGGGTACATTTGAACTCACGCTTAATCTTGGAAAATGCACTTTTCTGCTTGAAATATCTCCCTCTGCTAGTTTTAGTATAATTTTATTTTCAGAGATGCCATACTATGGTTATATTATGAATATTTTATACATTTTTTCAAACATTCTCTGGCAACTGATATTTCCAGAACTTGATATGAAAGCGCAAACGCTAAAACTTTTTGTATTATGGGAGGCTTTTGAGGTTTTCTGTGGACAATGCCCATTTCCATTAGTAATTGTAGATCTACAATAAGATTCCTGGTTATGTTTTTGGTTCTATAATAAGAGTGGCAGATATAGTGTTCTGCCATTTTAATTCCTCTCTCTCACAGCAATGCCAATTCTTCATACTTATTGTCAGATTCTAATATTCTCTCTGCTAAAACTTCCGGATCAAATTTGTTTCTGTTGTAGGTTGGTTATGGGTTGGATACGATTCTTTGAAGGTGAAAGGAAATTTGATTGTATCAGTTCACCCAATAAGGTAAGAACCAATCCGAGTGTAGTAATTTATTTTAACTATTCATAGTTGGTAAAAAAAAAAAAACTATTCAAAGTACTCAAGACATTCAGCTTTCCTGCAGGCTTACCCTGTTCCTGTCCATGTTGAAGAAGTCAAAGGTATCCTGCTTTCTGGGAGCATTACTGTTATTTATCAGTTGCCTTGTTCTTTTTTATTGATGTGAGCGGGATATAATATAATATTTGATGTTCAAAATGGTAACAATCGAATCGAATGGTAAATTTAACATGCTTCTGATTTCATATTAAGTTTGACTCCAGAATAATCACAGATGGAGAAACACAGCTTAACACTTGTGTGTAGATATTGCTATTCGCTAACACTTGCTTAACACTGGCTTGTAGATATCGCTAGTGTTGCCAATTTTATATTAGTTGTTGAGAAAGAATCAGGTAAGCACAATTTTTTTGTTGGGTGCAAATGAAGAAGATGTAATGATGATCCTGCACAAGATATAGTTCCTTATGACAAGTCTCTCCATGTTGAGCTTCATACACAGTTTTCCAAAGACTAGCAAATGACCAGTTCTGCAATGCAAGCCGCTGCATTGTTCTCACTGTAAGCACTTTCCGAAGGCATTTGCCCCTTTTCTAATAACCACATCCATGTTTTTAATCTATCTTCATTCAGGGCAGAGGCTATCCTGATGTTCCTACAAGAAGGTATGAACCCCTTTTTTCCTTTTTCTATACTATCATGCTAACATTCTGCATGCCAAATTGACTCAATTTTTTTTTTCCAGTATTGGCATGCGCCTGCATGCAAACTGTTTCATGTTCTTTCTTTGCCTTTGTTTGATCTTGTGCGTTTTGCATTCAAATTTAGGTTTCTGCGGCTTCTGGTTGAGCATTTGCAAATACCTGCCTTTTGCTTGGTAGATTGTGATCCATATGGCTTTGATATCTTGACCACTTACAGATTCGGTTCAATGGTCAGTATTTACATGATTATAAATTTCACAATATATCATTATAGGGCTCAAAATTCAGAATTTAAAGAATTATTTTCGGACTTTCAGCCTGAGTGATATGTTCTCCCTTCTCTGTTAGCAAATGGCATATGACACGAAATATCTCCGTGTTCCTGAGTTACGCTGGCTTGGAGCCTTTCCTTCAGATGTTGAGAAATTTTCTGTTCCAAAGCATTGTCTTCTTCCTCTCACTGCTGAAGGTAAAACATGTTACGTGCCAATTACCTTAGCATTACTTGCACTTAAGAAATAATTTTGATCATTATTGTGTTGCCAAAATTGTTGGCAGACAAGAGAAGAATGGAAGCCTTGCTGCGCAGATGCTATCTGCAAAGGGAAGTGCCGGAATGGAGGTAATATTTCATTTACAATTTCTACTATATCTGTCTGCTTCTTCTTCTTGAACTGGACTGAGATTAGTGGGGTATGTGCTTTCTTCCTTATGAAGATTGGAGCTAGAGCTGATGTTGCAAAAAGGGGTAAAGTTTGAGATTGAAGCATTCTCTGTGCATACACTTTCTTTCTTGTCAGAGACTTATTTACCATCTAAAATTCAAGGTGAACTGAAGGCCTTGTATGTATGTTAGAGAGGATTCTGACCACGCTCTTTTACGGCTGTTAGAGAGATCACTCCCTTTGATTTAGAATGAGCATTTTATTATTTGCGGGAGAATTGCATTTTTCATAGTTGATCTTTAGATGGCCTTTTTGAGGTGATATAAACTCTATATGGTAATTAAACTGTCATGCACGTTTGGAAATTGGAATTTGGTTTTGGCTCTTAGACATGGTATCCTATCACTATGACATGGACGATGGCCAAACTACTCGTTCCTTAATGATATTGTAGATTTACCTCTGTTATGTCTTCCAGTAAATAGAGATCAAAACCAATCCATTTTTTAACCCAGTATCGACTTTCTTAACTTGTTAACTTTCTGACAGAAAATTGTGATTCTCTATATTATTTTTTCTTGATTGCTGAATCAGATTCAATTGAGCATGAGAATTGATTCTTATTTGTCAAATCCTCGATTCTTATATAGGTGTGGATCGAGTGCCACCATTGATTTAGGGCTTGTTTGGGAAGTAACAAAACCTTGGTTTCATAGAATCCGAGGTTAGTATGTGAGAGAGTTTTATCTCGGCTTGCGTGAAAGTGATTTTGGGAAGTGTTTCCCAAACAAGCTTAGTTGAAAACAAACTAATAACTAAAAAGGTTAAGTTCGTCCTAACACCCTACAATATTGTTAAAGTAATACTCAGTGCGTTTAACATGTTAAAGTATTTTTCAAATATCATAAATTTAGAATACTTATTAGTTTTGAAAGAAATACTTTAAAGGTAAAATTGCATAAAAAATACCAAAAAAAATCGTTATAGAGCTAAATGGACCACAAATTAGTTTAATCATAGGACAAACAGTGAAATATTTCATTATTCACTACTAGTAGCGATTTGCAGTGAAAAACTTCAATGGAAAGCAAACCAATTCAAATTATTCTTACTGGTCTTACGTGTACATATGTATGTGCTTTCTTTCTTTTGTTTTTTTTTTTTTTTTTGTGGGGACAAATGACCAAGAATTTAATTCTTTTGGCAAGAGCACAGAAACATGAGGAACACGACTTCCTTTGTTGCTTTAGAGAGAGAAACTTGTGATTTTGGCTTATTGAGTGTTTTTAATTAAAAATTTTAATATTGAATTAAAACTTTTTCACCCTGCATTTTATTCTATTTTAAAAATTAAGACGGAAAAAATTATGAAAACATGGATCACAATGGACAGTCAAAAAAGGCATTAGGGTCAACATCCTTGCAGTAAAATAATTGTTTTTTAACCAGCAGTAAAGAAATTAATCGGTAACTGATTAATATTTGGATCTTCACTTAAAAATATACTCATATTTAACACCGGATAGTGCGTTACACATGAATGCCAGATTGACCTTAGAATGAGGTTATCTGTTTCCATCCCAACCAAAAAAAAAAAGTTATTTTAAAAAAACTGAAAAGAAAACATGATATTGGTTTGAGACAAGCGTGCGTCTTTTGTATCTGGGCGGCCAGAAAATATGACATCTTGTTCGATGAAGGGTTGGCTCTTTGCTGGAGTTTTCCTCTAAAAGTCACCTCTTAGCATTAACACGTTGTTCCCTTTCATTTTTTGTATTTATCTTAAAATTAAATATATATATATATATATATTTAGACACACACGCATTTTCCCGTAAATTACGCTTTAGAATAAATGCAAGGATAAAAAGACATGCCACTGTCCTATAAAGTAGAAATCTTTTTTTTTTTTTTGCCAACTGAAAGAAGAAATCTTATTTCCAGAAATACAGGCCAAAATCTCTCTGCAGCTCGTTAGTCTTGTACCTATTTATTATATAAGTTTAAATATGGATTTTGTGTGTTGCACGAAATTTAAAATGATTGATATTTTTTTAGGCTTAAAAATCATATATATTTTTTTTTATCAATTTTTATATATGCTAGTGATATTAACTGCTGAAGATTAGGTTAACATAATATCATTTCTTATTTTAATAAATTAAATTGCATACCTCTGCAGAGTAATCAGGAATTAAAAATAGAATCTTAATCAATGCACTGATTGAATAAGAATAAGATTGTTTTATCTTTGTATATCTGAACGTTGTTAAACCATTTGGATTATGCCTAATAATTCTCAATAAATATACACTTTCTTTTTTTCCCCTTCTTTAAACATATTTTGAATTAAATTTAAACCGCCGACATCATCAATCGAATATTAATTTTCCAGGAAAGGGAGAATATGGGGGAGAAATTTCAAAAACTCGGAGATCTCATTAAAAATGGTAAATAATTAATGCAAATCATAATTAAAGATATTAAAAACTCAGAAAGCACATAAAAACAATACTCAAATTATATAGTCGTGGTTAGAAGAATGAAGAAACCATACCTTATGCCATTTTGAGGCCAATCAAGTTTATCTGATAAAAGCTCCAATTTTTCTCATTCCCCATCATGGAATACTCTTCAGCACAGATGGTACTGCTGGTTGATTATATTATGTTTGGTTTAATATTTTTATTATCACCAGGAAATAAACTTTCTGTTATTAATCTGCAATTTCTTCTTTGTTTTAATTTTTTACGAGACTTGTGTTATGAAACTGAACACCCATTGTGAGAAATGCAATGAGAAAATGAAGCGGATTCTGCAGAATCTCACTGGTATTTTAATTTATTTCTCTTACCTATTATTATTGATCAATATATATATATATGTTCATATTATTCATATGAACAAATATGGTCCCGTGAAAGTGATTCTCTGCAAGAGATATTTTTCTGTAGGCTGTAGGCTGTAGCAATAAATTGATCTTCATCCTTATTTCCCTTAGTTTGGACAAAAATATCTTATCAGTGAAGTCAATTCTCACGGAGACACTATCTTTTGTTTTTTTTTTATTATTATTATTTTCATTCCCTTAATTTCAGGATCTTATTCTATCACCATTGATGGAGAGCAAGGAACAATGACAGTTACAGGAAGAGTAAACCCTAATTCATTAATGGCAATTCTGGAAAAGTATGGGAGACATGGAGACCTCAAATACGTCAAATTTGATGGTGAGATTAAAGAAAGAAGGCCTTTTAATTATAATTATAATAATTATAATTATTTTGGTCAACATGGATATGCTTCTTTACATGGTACGTTAAACCCTACATTTCCGCCACCATTTCAATGTCCTCAACACCAATTGTATAAAGCAAATCTTGGGTTCTTTCCACCTCCTATGATGCCGCCGCCGCAGCCACAACCTCCTCTGCCGGTGGGACCATTTCCTCCTCCTTTTGCACCGCCATTTTGGGCAATGCCACCGCGGCCGACTCCTAGTTTTTTCCAAAAGAAAGTAGAAAGCAGGAAGTAACAGTATTTTTATTTGTTAGCCGTTGGACACGTTTTTTGGTGCATTGTATGGAATCTAATGAATGATTTATACCATTTGTAACTCATGCTATAGGTTTTATTATATATGTTCATGATAAGTTAAGATTGTCAGGTACGACAACAATAAGCAACTTTATTCCGCTAATTGAAGTTAACTATATAAATCTCATGTCATCATTATGCTCTATCCTCGATCTTTCCCTTGGCCTTTGTGATGCACATCATGTTAAATTTCGTCAAACAAAATAATCACGGAATCTAGTTTATACATTAATTTGAATAATTGTGAATAAGATCAGTTTTAAAAGAGAGCATGATGATGAAAAATTGCAGTTCTGGTAAATAATTCTCCAGAGATAAAATTTAAAAATCTCTTACGTTACCTGTCATTATTATTATGCACTGAACTTGCAGGGTTTTGGATTGAAGGTGGCATCTACTCAACATATTATAATATCATTAACGTATTAGATCAGTTAAAGTACACATATTGAATGGATCAGAATAAATCCATCCAATGATGATCCTTGAATAAAGACATATCAAATAATCTCTCAGGCCTTTGTCACTTTCATCTTGATGTTCTCGGGTAGGTCCTACGTTGATGTCTGTCTTTCTCCTATACCTCTTGCATAGTCATATACGTATAACATGCACATAAAGACACGTACATTTCTTTGGGATTATAAAAGATTTAGGCTAAGGTTGCTACCATGTCATCTAAAGGTCACGAATTCATTAAGTTGCGGAAACAACTTCTCTCTACTTGCAGGGGTAAGGCTGTATACATGTATCCTTTCCCAGATCCCATTTGGTGGTCAAGAGCCTCATGCACTTAGCCGCCCTTTTTTTGCTTATAAAAGATTTCCAACTTCTCGCTAGAACTGTTGAAGAGACAGATCATACCTGGAAAAAAAAAAAACAATCCCGTGACTATGAATGTACAGACAGCTATGAATTGAACAAACAATATGTGTGTGTGTGTGGTAGTGGTGGTGTAGAGGCCACGAAGAGAAGATATGTGGTTGTGAATGGTAAGGTCACTTGAAAGTGGCAATACACATAAGTCAAATCCTTATCAGAAGACCAGTAGAAACTCTGGTTTTATTAGGAAGAAGAAATGTATTAGAAGACCAGTAGAAACTCTGGTTTTATTAGGAAGAAGAAATCTATGTATGTATATGTGTTTGATTCAAATAATTCATAATCAATTATATATAACAAGTTAAACTTTTACATCAAAAACTCATATAATAGGTGTGGAAGGTCGATTCATCAAGTTCTGGTTTAGACATCATTTTCTCTCTTGGATAATTTTGTTATATACTTCAGATTTTTGACATTGACATGACAATATGTTAGACTTGTGTTTTGGTTCATACGTTTTTGCTTATTTATCACAGTATCAGCCTATGTATGTACAGTTCACATCTACGTTGGTTTGTACAGTGCCAGATTGAGTTTGAAGGAGATGGATCGTTTAGAGATAATTGGTGAAAGTCTTGATTGGTAGGTTTTCTGGTCAGAAGAATCCGATATACTTTTATCCACATAAAGCATCGGTACTTTTACAAGCTTTCATAGGCAGAAGGTACACGTATTCGGATTCAGGTCATTTTCTTCAGTAAAATTTTGAATATTAGACTTTTCACTGATTTTATTTATTTATTTATAACTTGTATATATTTAGTGATAATTGGAGTGGTAGGGCCCGCTTCATTATGGAGCATAGTATGCATTATTGCTACGGAATGAACAAGCATATCAGCTAGTCTTCATCGATGAAATGCAGAACTTGAATAATATTGATCCACGATGACTCATTATGCTCGTTCAATAATTCATCTGTGAGAGACACGCTTACAAAGCTTTAAATATATGTGTGCGCGTGTCTACATATGTCTATG
>QFDD01003418.1:0-15875 GCA_006871305.1 Vachellia collinsii | reverse complement strand
TCCTTGGTGTAGAGGTCTTGGTAAAATCTTGTAGCCATAACCTTAAGAGTCTCAGGGTCATGGATCCAAGAGCCATCACCATCTTGTAAAGCTAAGATCTTCTGGTTCTTCCTTTTAGCAACAGTAGAGGCATGGAAATATTTAGTGTTTCTGTCTCCCCCTTGAAGCCATTGGCATCGCGATTTTTGGAACCAAATCAACTCCTCTTGATCCAACAGCTTGTTGTAATCCTCCCAGAGCCTCCTCTCAATCTTGTACAGGCCATTAGCGACACGATTCTTTCTATATTGGTCTATACCCTCCAAGCGTCTGAGAATAGATTTCTTTTTGTTAGGAATGCTTCCAATTTGAGAATCATTCCAGGCGCTTGCAGTCTGCTGGAAGTGATGAACCCCCTGAGTCCAGTCTCTTTCTTCCCAAGCTTTGTCAATGATATCTTGAAACCCCTCTTCTAATTGCCACGCAGCCTAAAAGTGGAACCTTCGTTTTGCTCTAATTGGAGGAGGGTTGTTAAGGCAAGAAATTATGACAACTTTGTGGTCCGACTTGTATTTTAAGTTATAGTGGACACTAGTGTGGGGGAAGGTAATTTCCCAAGCTAAATTGCAAAACACCCAATCAATTTTCTCCATGAGGCCTTCACGCTCCCAAGTGTAGTTATCCATAGGGTCTTTAATCTCAAGAAGGCCAGCATCAGTAATGCACCTTTCAAAGTGCTGCATGGAGAGACCTTGCGGGGGGGCTCCACCAATTTTGTTGGTTGGATATCTATAAGCATTAAAGTCGCCCATGATTATCCATTGATCCTCAATATGGGTAGCAATCTCCAAAATTGACTGCCAAAGGTGAATCCTTTTCCTATAGTTAGTCTCCCCATAAACAAAAGTAGCAGAGAAAGTATGGTCAAGATTGATACTACGAACTCTACAGTGAAGAAGTTGAGTGTTGGAAGCAACATAATCAACTTCATAATCATTCTTATTCCACAAGAGCCAAATACCTCCAGCGAATCCAGAGGCCTCAACTCTAATCCAATTAGTAAAACCTAAACGTCTTACAGTATGATTAGCACGATCACCACTTATTCTAGGCTCAATGAGACAAAAAATATCAATTTTATTTTTCCTCACTATATCTTTAACAAGAATAGGGAAGGATCGGCTACCCGCCCCCCTACAATTCCAACTTGCCAAAATCATAATAACTAAGCCCAAAGGGGAGGGACCAAGTCAATACCTGGTGGGGGCCGTTTCCGGGACCACATCAAAGTCATAAAGGTGATCTCCATCCCCCAGAGTAGAAACCGCCTCATCAAGGCTTTCCAGATCCGTCGCTGCATCTTCCATGTGGTCCTCATCTCCCATTAGGTGTTTTGGAACTGGGTCTGGTGGCCTTGGTTCGGAATAAATCACCTGGGGTAAGGGGGGGTTTAACTGAGGACTAGGCAAATGGCTTTGAGGCAGAATAATTATTTTGGGCTCTTGATTGTGATTTAAATGAGCCCCTTCAAATTGTTGGCTTTTTTCTAAGTGTGGCCCAATAGATTTATCCCTTCCTTTAACCACAAGGGCTAAATTACCACTTACAACATTATGAGTACGTTGGCCCAGCTCTTTTTCCTTTCCTTTCTCACTTGGGCCCACTTGATGAGAGCTATCCACTTTGGTCTTGGAGGTTAGGAGCAAGTCCAACGCAAGCTCATCTTTGACCAAGGAAGAAGATCCAATATTCCCTTTTTTTTGGGTGTTACCTTTTTTCATTTTAGCTTGGCTTTTTCTCACTTTAAGAGTGGGTCCCAACGTCATATCCTTCTTTTTGCTAGGGTCATTCTTAGCCTGCGCCTCAGCACCTAATGTCTGCCATTTTCCAGTTTCTACGCCTTCCCTTTTTGCGTTTTGTTGCAACTGATTTGTCTCTTCATCATCATCTTTCTCCAAATTTCCTAGAGCCCCGTACCGTGACTTGTTGACCATTCTGATATCTCCAGATTTCCAGCGAGTTGACTGCTGTCTAGGGGCCTGAAATTTCACCGGTTTCTGCACTAGCATCCAAGGACCAAAGTGCTCATCGTCGTCGCCGGTTGCACAGTCGGATTCAGCAAGCGTGTTCATCGATGAACATGCCGCTGAAGCTGGAGCTGCTGTCGGCTTATCACTCACCGGAGCTGTCTGACGCGAGTTTGCATCTGGAGCTGTTGTCTTGTGCATGGTTGCAGTTGGAGCTGCTGTCTTCACCGATGCAGGGGCACCTTCAGCTGGAGTTGCTGCTGTCATGGGTTGACTATTTCCTTGAGGATTTGAGAAACTTTTCTTATGGGGACAAGCTTCCCTCCGATGGCCGTAACGTCCACCAGCTTTCAATCATGGACATTGTGCCTAAAAGCGTCATGAATAGAAATTAATACATGTGAACCTGAAATTAATATAGTAAAAGGAAGAACATAACCACTGCAACTATAGAGATGTTTATGTGCACATATGGCCTACCATATTGAAAAAGCTATTCCTTCTTATGGCCCTAGCAATTGCCCTCTTTTGTCTTTTTTGAGAAACTTACGGGATATTTCCCAGAACCGTCAGAGTCACAAATAGGGGTTGAAACAGGCCAGGCCGCCTGTCAGGGGCCTGTGGCCTGGCCTGTAAAAGCCTGTACAGGCCAGGCTCTTTACAGGCCCAGGCGCTGGCCCAGGCCCTTTAAAAGGCCTGTTTAGCAAACCAGGCCAGGCCCAGGCCACCTGATAGGCCTTTTTGGCCTGTCAGGCGGCCTGGCCTGTTTTTTTTTTTAAAAAAAAATGTTATCAAAATGAATGGGGGTGAATTGTTGAAATGTTGAACCCACATCCTCTTGCCAACTTTTGATGCCTGACCATCGGACCAATTTATTTCTTTGTTATTTATTATGTATTCTTTATAATTATTAGACACTTCATCTATCAATTTAACTTCTTACATTCTAGGTTTTACAGACATTCACCTCATTCTTTGAATAAGCCGTCTTCCTCTACCTAGGTTTTTCATCCACTTCTACTCTTGCCTCCTGTTTGCTGTAATATGTTGAGGCTGCTCGTTTTTCTCCCAGGCGAGACATACGGCCGTTCACAAAATTCTCCTAATCCAACCTGCTCCGTTCTTCCCTTCCATTGTAAGTGTTTTCGCATTCTTCCCTGTTTTCTTATCTGAACTTTTCAGTCTTTGAATTTCCCCCCTTTCCGTTTGCTATCATTTTTTCTGTTTGAATCTTTCCTTTTTTTTCTCTTATAATTTCTCTGGGTTCTTCATTTTGGCTGATATTATGTGGATTTTGGGATTTTCATTTGTTTATCTGGTCTTCTGATATAGGTAAGATTTTTCGGTGTGTTTGGTGTATTTTTAAGATTATAATGTTAATATATCACTGATGCGATTTTTAGGGACTTGGTTCTGCAATTGTCACAGTGACTTCAGTTATCTAGCTATAGGTAAAGTTGATTTGATGAACAAAACTACACACTCGCATAAAAAGAAAGAATGAAATCGTTGGTCTCTGACCTTAATGCTTGTTAATTGTTGATATGATGCTGCTAAAATTTTAAGCACCGTCTTGGTCGGGGTTTGTGCATGCTTAGTTATGAAGTACTGTTTGAAGGGTTTCATATATATATAGTAGTATGTAAAGGAGCTGGGTGAGTGGAATTAATTTAATTTGTTCTTTATTAGTTGGTACAGCATAATAGCTTCACATGGGTTTATTTTTTTAATTCATGCAATACCATCATCATCATTTTATTACAATTTATGATAACCTGAGCTTATACTATGTTTTATCCTTTCGCATTTACTGTCAGTTCTAGTTTGAGGAGGAGATTGTCACACTCTTTTACAATGACTCTGCCAGAATGATCAACAACTTAGAATGCGCACTGTAAGGACCTACGTACTCTACCCCAGCCCACTGACTGATCATATATGTGTGTGTATGTGTGTTATGTCTCCATATATATATATATCACTTACTCAATATATGAACTGGATTAGGCTAGCAAGTGTACATGGATTTGAAGCACTTTAACTTTGGTGGGCGTGTGTGTGTGTAATGGACTTCGGTAAGCTCGATGACTACATGCATCAATTCAAGGGTAGCTGCTCTGGTTATCTATATTCATACACTCCCTCTTCCCTTTTCTTTGTGGCTAGTGGCTATATTTTATCTTGTTGGTATTGAAGAATTGTTGTAATAATAGACATTTCATATTTGCTAAATTGTTGTATTATTTGGTTCTATTTTGTTGATGAAGTAGATTTTAACAATTTTGATGTATTTTGAATTATTTAAATTGTTTATTGTGATTTATAACTTTCTTTTCAGGCCTGTTTTAGGCCTTTACCTGTGGCCTGTTAGCTTATTTCTCAAAAGACAGGCTTTTATACAGGCTTCAGGCCAGGTCAGGCCTCATACAGGCCCAGGCTCAGGCCTAAAAAAAAGGCCTTTAACAGGCCACAGGCCAGGCACAGGCCGGTCTCACCCAAAACAGGCCTGGCCTGTTTGGGGTGGAGCCTGGCCTGTTTCCACGCCTAGTCACAAAGTACTTAAAAGTCATTGTTCTCTTTCTCTCTCGTCTAAACCAGCTTGACTCTATTGCTTCCTCTCAAACCCTTTTCACTCTCAACCACCTCGCTGATCATCTACACAAATTAAATACCTTCAGTTACCAAACAAGAAGAAGGCATGGAGTTCGCTACAAAGGTGGGAGAAGCACTGATCTCTGCATCTGTGCAGATCTTACTGGAAAGGATCTCCTCAAGCGAGTTCTGAGATTTCATGAAAAATAGAAAGCTCAAGGTCTCTCTCTTGGATGAGATGAAGATAACTTTGTTGATGCTTGGCGCTGTCCTGAATGATGCAGAAGAGAAGCAGATCACCAGTCCTGCAGTGAAGGAATGGCTTGAGGAGCTGAAAGATGCTATCTATGATGCAGAGGATTTGCTTGATGAAATCAACACCCAGTCTCTAAGATGCAAGGTGGAGCAAGCAGATTCTCAAAACGTGGCTAACAAGGTGCGGTCCTTCTTATCTTTTTCTTTTGGAGATTTTAACTGGGGGTTGAACTCCAAGCTAGAAGCAACATCTCGAAGGCTTGAACACTTTGCCAAACAAAAGGACATCCTTGGTTTGCAAAGTGTTAGCTTGAGAGCGCATAAAACACCCACAACATCATTGGTAAATGACTCTGCTATTGTTGGTAGAGAGGATGATAAGGAGAAGCTAATGAATATGCTTCTGAGTGATGAGGATCCAAAGGGTAATCCTATAGGAGTGATCACTATTTGGGGTATGGGTGGCTTGGGGAAAACTACCCTGGCTCAACTCCTTTACAATGATAGCAAGGTGCAAGAGCATTTTGATATCAAGGCTTGGGCCTTTGTTTCAGATGATTTTAGTGTTCTCGAGGTGACCAAGAATCTTGTTGAGTCTGTCACTTTAGAAGTCTCTAATAGTAAAAATCTAGATTTTCTTCGTGTTAAATTAAGAAGCAGCCTGAGTGATAGAAAGTTTTTAATTGTGTTGGATGACCTATGGAATGAAAAATATAGTGATTGGGATGATCTCATAACCCCTTTTCACAAAGGAAGAAGGGGAAGCAAGATCATTGTAACAACTCGACAACCAAGAGTTGTTGAAATCACCCGTCCATTTCCTGCTTTTAAATTGAGTTGTCTCTCGGATGATGACGGTTGGAATTTACTCTCCAACCACGCATTTGGAAGTGATGATTCAAAAAAATATCCGGAGCTCGAACCAATTGGAAGGCAAATCGCAAGAAGATGTGGAGGCCTCCCAATTGCTGCTAAAACAATAGGAGGCCTTTTGCGTTCACAAGTGGATGCAAATGAATGGAATAAAATTCTGAATAGCAATCAGTGGGGCATACTAAATGATAATGCTCTTCCTGCTTTGTGTTTGAGTTATCTCTACCTCCCATCACAGTTGAAGAAATGTTTTGCTTATTGTTCAATTTTCCCAAAAGATCTTGTGTTGGAGAAAAAGAAACTTGTCTTGTTGTGGATGGCTGAAGGCATTGTGCAGCACCAATCCCAAGGGACAAAGACATTTGAGATTGAAGCAGAAGGCTATTTTAATGAATTACAATCCAGGTCATTCTTTCAACAATATGGTGGTGATCCAAGAAAGTTTGTCATGCATGATCTTATCAACGATTTAGCCAAATTTGTAACCAGCAAAAGTTGTGTTCAATTTGAGGGAAACGAAGTCCCAAATTCAAATTCTGTGCGACATTTATCATTTTTCCTAAAACAGTTTAGTCGCTCTAGAGAATGTGAGAGCTTTTGCCATCTAAATTGTTTGAGGACTCTTCTGTCACAAAATGAATTCAAACATTGGTCGCCACCATGTATTCTAAACAAAAAGGTGCTCCATGATTTGTTGGCAAAACTTAAATGTCTGAGAACATTGTCCTTACCAAGGTATTACAATGTCATAGAGATACCAAATTCAATTGGCAATTTGCAACATCTACGGTATCTCAACATTTCATACACTTCAATCAGTAGGTTGCCTGATGAAGCCTTCACACTTTACAATTTGCAAACATTGCTTTTATCAAATTGTGAGTATTTTGATGAAATTCCAGAAAAAATAGAAAAGCTTATTAATTTACGTCATTTGGACATTAGTGGAACAATTGTAAAGGAGATGCCTAAGCAAATTGTGAAACTACAAAATCTTCAAAGTTTGAGCACCTTTATGGTTGGTGAACAGACGGATGGATTGGGAATAAAAGAGTTGAAATGGCTCCAGCATCTACAAGGTAAACTTTCCATTTTGAAGCTACAAAATGTTGACGATCCTATGGATGCTTCAGAGGCAAACTTGAAGAGGAGAGTGAAGATCGAGGAGTTAGTGTTGGAATGAGATTGTGACGTTGAAGATTCGCAGAATATGAAATATGTACTCAACATGTTGGAGCCTTCAATAGATTTAAAGAGATTGACCATCACGCATTATGGAGGCACTAGCTTTCCAAATTGGGTGGGAGATTCATCATTCAAGAATATTACTTTTTTACAGGTGAGTGATTGCAGTTATTGTTTTTTGCTCCCACCATTTGGAGAACTACCTTCTCTCTTAGAGCTCTCAATTGAAGGAATGGCATTGGTACATACTATTGGACGTGAGTTCTATTGCAGCAAAGCAAAATGCTCTTCATTTCAGCCATTTCCATCCTTAGAGATTCTTAGATTTGATAGTATGTCTATTTGGGAGGAATGGATACTTTTTGAAGGTGAAGATGAGAAATTTCCTTTCCCTCAACTCAAACATTTGATTTTACATGACTGCCCTATGTTGAGGGGAGACATACCTAGCAACCTTCCATCATTAACAAAGGTTTCTATATTAGGCTGCAAACAGTTGGAGGCCAAATCAATAGCTTTAAAATGGATCATGTCTATTGAAAAATTAAGAATTGATGAAGCGGAACATGGGCTATTTAGAGCACTTGAGCATTCCCCTCTGGACTCTTTGAAATCTCTAAAAATTGAAAAGTGTGATGGCTTCCTGTCTTTGTCAAGAATGATAAGGGGCAGCCATTGTCTTAAAAAATTGCGCCTCACAAATATCCCATCAATCACGTCCTTCCCAATTGATGGTTTACCCTCTTCTTTGCAATGTCTTGAAATTGAAAATTGTGAGAAATTAGAGTTCCTTCCTCAAGAGTCTTGGCCAAACTACAAATCACTTGAAGAGTTGAGTATTCGGAATACTTGTCCTTCCTTGAAATCTTTTCCATTGGGTAGTTTTCCCAAGCTTAAAAATCTTTCCATCGAAAGATGTCATAATATGGAGACCTTTACACATGCTGAGGGCTCTGCTCTTCCTTTAGAAGATCTTTGGATCCAACACTGCAAAAAACTTGCATCAATGTCAGAAGTACACATTGATTCCCTTCCCAATCTTAGAGCATTTAATCTAGTTGATGTTCCGAAGTTGGATTCATTCCCTCAAGGTGGTTTGCCTTCTAACTTGCAATGGTTTTGTATTGGGGGCTGTAAGAGACTATTTTCTATACCAATCCAAGAGTGGGGCTTTCAACGCCTCACTTCCCTCTTAATTTTTCGTGTTAGGAGTGATGAAAGTATTGTGCATAGTTTACTAAAGAATCAATCACTTCCCACTTCTCTTGTGAGATTTTGTATCAATAATGTCTCCAATCTTAAGATGTTAGAAGGAAAGGGCTTCAGCACCTTACTTCTCTTCAAGAGCTCCACATCTTGGACTGTCCAAACCTTGAATCCTTGCCAGAAGATACGCTGCCATCCTCTCTTCTGTTCGTGGAAATCAGACAATGTCCAAAATTAGAAGAGAGATATGATTATGAAAGAGGCAAACACTTATCCAAGATCGCTCATATTCCCACCATCAAAATTAATGGTAAATATTACGATCCTTGAGAGATGCTGCATGTATTTTTTTCGAAAGGTGAGCTCTCAGATTTCACAACAATTCAATGTTTTATTATCCTTTGGTATATATGTTCTTTTTCCCCACTTTTCACAATGGACACATGAAAATTATGATATATATATATGTATGTATGTATGTATGTATGTATGTATGTATGTATGTATGTATGTATGTATGTATGTATGTATGTATGTATGTATGTATGTATGTATGTATTATATTCCTGATCATTGAATTGATATCAACATTATAGCAATGCTTCTACAATATATTTTTAGAAAAAAAGAAAAAAAGAAAATTCCGAATCTCATGAAACAACTAGCGATTTAATTTTCCCTTTTTATACGAAGACATGTGATATATAAGAAAACTTTGATTGAATTTTTTTTTCAGGTTGTAGGATTTTTAAATGCTTCATGGCAGAATTGAAACTCTCAAAGCACCAAGAGCCTTTGAAGACCAACAAGACAAAATGCACGCAAATTATTATTCCTCTACCTATTCATGTACGTTCTTTGATTTTCTATCATAAATATGATTTCGAGTTCCATTTTATTCGTTCTTGGGCGTTGATTTTTCATGTGAAGCTCATGTGAGTATCAACATTTTTTTTCCTCATTAAAGATTTTATGTTTTTAATATTAGCGCTTCCATAAGTTTATAAAAGTTTCATAAAATTTTTGTAGTTGGGTTTACTAAAGGCTCGGGTTTTACTTCCCCTGTTTCTTTTAATTGTATTGCTACATTTTTTTTAAAAAAAGATCTCTTACGTTGTACTTGTTGAGAGGACTTGAGATTCAAATTTTAATATGAACTTATGAAACAATGAGAGATTTCAATTTTTTTTTTTGTAAGGTTGCAGGATTTGTAAATGCTTTGTGGCAGAATTGGAGCGCTCTGAAAGCTCCCAAAGCCTATGAAGACCAACAGGATAAAATGCGTGCAAATTATGAATCCTCTGCTTCTTCATGTTCCATTCTCTGATTTCCTATCATCAAAATGCTAGCCACCTCTGTTTCATTCGTTCTTGGGAGTTCATCTTTCATAAGAAGTGTCGATCTTTTTTTTCCTTACAGATTATGCGTTTTTAATGTCAAGGCTTCAGTAAGTTTATAGAAGTTCCACAAAAAATTTTGTAGGTGGGTTTACTAAAGGCTAGAAGTGTCTCTTTCAATTCCATTACTGCATTAAAAAATTTGCACTTGAGGAAGGATGTGGGATTCAAATTTTAATATGAACTTTTATATATTGTGATCTGATCGCCCTACCCTCTTAGTTCCTTACTGCTGAATAGCTTGATTGATCAAATTCATTTGATTGTAATTTCTTTCTGTTTGCGAATAAATTTTAAAGATGACAAGATTCAGAATTATTCTTACTTTATATATGACTGAATATAATACAATGTAGGGATATGAATTAGGTTCACTTGTCATTTGTGATTATATGAAAACGCTGGTTCTCCATTTCAATATGTTAAATATTTCTTCAGCTTTCTCATAATTTTGTAAACAAGTATAATAAAAATTTTGCAGACTTCCACTGGTGTGCCTTTGTCTTTGTGGGTCTTTGTGGCGTGACAGTTTCAAGATTGGTATTCAACGTATGAAGAAAGCCTGATTTGTGTGAACCTCATTGCTTTTTTAGAGCAATTCTCTAATTTCATTGTTTTTAATTAAATGTATCATCATAGGAAGCTTCAATTGGTAAAAAAAAAAAAATGCTACTTTTATATTCACTAATCCCTGGTAAATCGTAAAACCAAAATTTGACTGATACATTTTCTTCTTTTCTTTTTCTTTGGATGTTACTTTTTTTCTTTCTTTTTTCAAAGACTTTGACTGATAACAATTAACAAATGACCTTGAAATCATTTTGAATGAAAATTGATATTTTGGAAAGCTAAATCCTAATTGCTTGATGCATCTTTATTGCAGGATCAGGGAACAAAGAATAATCGGCACTGATCAAAGAGGAAATTGGCCACAACCTGCTTTGTATATCTATTGTATTAGTTTGGGGTGATGAGATGTGTAATATCATATGTATTGTAAATGAGTACATTGTTTAAGTAACAACAAGTGTAGTTAAATTTTTTATATTGGAAAAATCTGTTGAATGCTTTTGAAGGGGACCGAATTATCGATAGCTCGGCCCAATAAGAGTCCATCTTGGGGTGGAGATAAGGGTTGCTGTACAAGATCTGGGAGCTGTGGATTCGGGGGTAGTCCACTTTGTTCTTGAAGGCTAGCAGCAGCAGGTGGTCCCCAATGCGATTCTTCCACGGCAACGGCTGCGATCCGGTCACCACGAGAATCCGATCCTGTGCTCCGGCGGCGAGGGATGGATGGAGTTGTAGTGGTGATAATGGTTCAGGAGACATCGCAAACACCTAAGGAATATTCCATCAGTTATATATTATTCCTTTAATAAATTAAATGTTTCCAGTCAATAAAATTTTCAATAAGGGATTTCCCCTATTTTTCCTTTAGATAATTTTGTGCTATATAGTTCTGTAATTGTTTCAGCTTGGATTAGTCTTAGCTCTGATCCACTCATCATGAAATGACCATCTGGAGGATCCTTAGCGCGAGGCTGTCAGATTATTGAAAGATATGGGAAATAAAAGTATCCTCTTCACCTTCTTAATCGCAGAGACAACAAGAGTATCCTAAGATGGACACAAGATTTTATTACTAATTGCAAAATTTTGTTATCAAATTCTGGAGTAGTCACATTCAACATCAACTAATTCGGGTCAAATCAGGAAGAGCCATGTATAAAGATAGAATAGAAACCCACCCACAAGTATTTAACACAACCACATACGTAACTATGATTAATTAAGTTAGGACAACCCCAACCAATCAGCTGAATTAAGCCCTCACAAAATGGAGATTCGAGCCGAACGATTTATTTTATTTTGGTGTAAAAGTTTCCTCACTAACCCCACAGCGAGTCAACAGAAATCAACGATTTATTTTATTTTTATTCTCTTTTTGGAGAGCGGAGGAGACGCGCAGAAGCCAACTTGCCATTTGAAATTATTAAACCAAAGATTCCCAATAAAATTAATCAGTGATGTTATGTGCTTCTTATAAACAGATTTATCAGACCATTTTAGGGGTCCTCTCCTAGAGAAACTCTCTCCACTCCACCATACCTTGAGATCTAACCCGGGTATGGCTGAAGTGGGTGTAGCCCCATTCCAGCTATTCCAACTTAGAAGTAGTACACACCCCCATTTTGTATTATTATAGTTTATAAAGTGAAAAATAAAATATTACCAGATGAAAAGTATCAAGTCATGTCTATCTACAAAAGCTTCCTATCAAAAGCTTTGGGCGGTGTTACAATAAAAGTCATGAAATAATTAAAGCCATTGTGACTCAGCATCTCCTTGAAAATTATTAAGAAAAACACCCATGTCTAGCACCCAAATTAATTATTTGTTTATTCAGAAAAACACCCATGAAGAAATTGTTTTCTAGTACCAGCCAAAAAGGAGCGTGGGCAACATATGATAATAGGATCCAAAGCATGTGATGACTAAGTGAATTGAGGTATTTTAAGAAAATCAATACTTATTTTTATAAATTTTCATTTTTTAATATTTATAAATTAAGTAATAATTCTTACATTATAACCTCCTCAAGCTAGTGTTTTAATGTTTATCACTTACATAAAGGTTGGCGTACTCAAAATGTTTTGAACTTTGAATCGGTTATGCATGAGATTCCTGATCTTTAGAAGTTTAAATCGATGATTTAAATGTTTCATATTTTTTAAAAGTTATTTTGTTTATTAACTCTCCTTCCATTAAAATCATCATTAAAACTGGTTTTAAACTTTTAAACATCACATAGGTCATGGTCAGTTTGAGTGTGGTTTTATGTATTTTAGCTCCAAACAAACAAACAATAAAAAAATTAACTAATATAAACCATAAGTTTAACCATTGAGAAAAATAGCAAGACCACCAATCAATGTCCGTGAATGCAAAAAAAAAAAAAAACAAAGAATTACCCATATTTGTTTGATCAAAATTGCTCACTCTCAAACTCTCCATCATGAACCCAAATGAATTTTACAGTAATATTACTTTTCAGTAAAAAATTTTAAGATAACATTGCTCTTAAGTAAATGGAAAAAAAATTTACACCTTAACTAAAAATGACATGAATGATACCTAGAATTGTCAGCTCAGTATATTTGGTAAACAAATCATGGAATTTAATCACACTAAAATTGGGATGAAATTGCTATGCTTTTTATAAATCAAAAAGTTGGACGTTAACCCAGTAAACAACACCAATTGGATTTTCACCCGCAGTGAGTGCGAATATCTCCAGGCACACATCAAATTGTTCAAAGCATGCGAATTCACCAGCTTTCAATCATGGACATTGTACCTGAAAGCATCATGAATAAAAATTAATACATGTGAACCTGACCACGATAGGGACACTTAACAATGAGACGCAGCATCGAACAAAGTAAATGGAAGAACAGATACACAGCAATTATAGGGATGTTGCCGTGCATATATGGCCTACCTAATTGAAATTGCACTTCCTTCTTATCGCCCCAGCAATGGCCCTCTTCTGTCTTTTTTGAGAAACTTATGGAATTTATCAGGTGTTACATCAACCCAAATTAATTAACCGTAGAAACTATTTTTTCAGCGTGATCTACAATCTATAAGATAAGTATGTGAGGTGAGTTCTGCCTCGATCTGCATGAAGGTGATTTTACAACACTACCCTAAACAGGGTCAATACTTTAATTTGATCATCGTGACAACCTCTAGATATATGATTGATAACCTTGATACAGGGACAAAGAATAATATGATCTTGCTATATCCTTTTGACCAACATAACCGGGGTAGGATCTCAATAACCTCTGTTGTTTTCCTGTTTGTTGCTGACTGTAACAACAACAACGACAATAAAATCAGACTAACTGTTCAGGTTGAATTAGGTTCAGTATCAAATGATCAGACCAAATCCAGTCTATCCCGAGTTATTTTTTTGTTTATTTTTTAATTTTTTATGTTAATAATGATACTTATTGTTGTTAAACGCTAGAAATTACTGATTAATGATTTGAAGTATTTTTTAATATGATTTTATGTTTTTCTATGTTAATTTAGTATTATTCCTTTAAAATTGTACCTCTTGTAAAGAGGACAAAACAAAAAATTGGGGATTTATCGGGTGGCAACACATGGCAACTGGCAGGTGTGACATATCACGGGGTCCCAGTTATAAGGTAGCAGCTGGTGAAGGTAACATGTGGCATTATTATTAATTAAAAAAATAAATTTATCTTGAAATTTGTCACGAAAAACACCTATTTCTTGTATTACAAAAAAAATGAAATTACCAAAATTTTAAAACACTTTCTACACGGGTTGCCTAACCACAGGTATTGAAAAAAGTAATAATGATAATTTCAAAACACATTTTTGTGTCATGTTATATCTTCCTAATAAAACAGCGGATGATTAATTGCAGGAGGATAACTTGTACAATTTTAAGATTTTAAACATTAGATATGATATCTGCATATATTCACATTTCTAGGGGAGAGGTCATGCGTGCAATTGCAAATATGACATATTAGCTAGAGTTTGAAAGGACTGTCGGTAAATAATATGTTTTATTCCAAAAAAAAAAATTGTGACGATGAAAATGCTTTGTTGTTTCCTTTGTTCTCCTCCATTATTTTCTGGGAAAGAATGCCAACAAAATTTAATTGATTAATAAAATGAGTGGTTATTGGGTAGAAAATACCAAGAACCCACCTTTCTTACATAAGCACAAGGCAAGCCTTGGCGTTTTGGGTTTGGTTTGTGAACCTCTCAAAGTGAAAAAGTCTAACAAAGGATGAAAAAGTCATCATCAAAAGCTAAATGATATATCACTGGAGAGAATAAATAAAAATATGAAGGAGCTAAACTCTTGGAAAAAAAGTTTAGGAACAGGAATGCATAACCCAAAGGTGAAAGAAGCATAGGGACAACCATATTGGCTTCATTTTAATGTAGGGATGAGGTGATTGTATAGCGTTTAACACCTATATTTTCCAATGTAAAAAAATAATCATGAACATTTAGAATTAAAGCAAAAATGTTATCACTGTTAAATATAACTTAACGTCACTACTTTTACTTGTGGGGATCACACCATTTTTACATATCAATATGTAATGATGTTAGCTTATATTCGATTCATTTTAATGTATGCTACAATCAAATTGAATAAGATTTTTTTTAAAAAAAAAAAAATTACTATCCTGTCCCTAACTTCTTAAAAATTTAATGTTTTTAATAAATAATACATTCTCTATCCCACACACCCCTAAGCCTCTCTTTCAATTTTGAATTATGTGCCGATATAACTAAAATTATTGCAATAAAGAATCAAATTTTTGTCACGTTATATTTTAAGCTGAAGCATATGTTTGGTACTCTATGTTTTCATTAAATTTTATTTTAATATCTTAAATTTATAAAATGCATTTTACTCTTCTAATTTTAATTAAAACCATTAGTTTCAATTAATCAAAAATATTTATTACTCAAGATTACGTGATGGATGTACAATTGAATGTTTACAAAGTATGCTTCCATTTTAATCCTTTTACTATAATATTTTCGGGTTATGTTTAAATTAAAATGAGCCAGGCATAAAAATATGATACCTTTACATTGGCAAAAAATAATATTTTATGTTTTTTCTGGTATTTTTATTTTAAATTTAAATTTAAAAAACAGAGGTCTAGATTGTTGTGAATGATTGGACCTGGCTTAGTGGCCCGTCCATAAAACTAATTAGTGATGTGATGTATTTCTTTGTTATTATCAGATGTTTGAGCAACCGATTAATTTAAATGGGATTTGTCGAATCATTTTGAATGTCCTCTTCTAAAGAAACTCTCTCTACTTCACTATACCTTGGGATCTTACCCGGGCATGGTTAAAGTGGGGTGCAGTCCCCTTCCAGCTATGCCAGCTTCCACTGATTGTTTTTTAATATTATATGCTTGACTTGAGAAATCAGCATTCTCTCCAGTTAAAAATACAACAATGAAGCTATATTATTTAAGATTCAAATGGCTCCTTTTGAAGCATTGTATGGTAGAAGGTGTAGATCACCACTCTGCTGGGTTGAGTTGAGTGAACGAACTGTAATAGGACCAGATTTGGTGGATGAAACTACAAGGAATATCAAGATGATTCGTCAAAAATTGTTGACCGCACAGAGTAGACAGAAGAGCTATGCGGATAAACGGCGTAGACCTTTGGAGTTTGAATTGGGCGATCATGTATTTCTTAAGGTTTCACCAGTAACTGGTATTGGCAGATCCATTAAAGCCAAAAAGTTAACTCCTCGATTCATAGGTCCATA
>QFDD01003417.1:0-17741 GCA_006871305.1 Vachellia collinsii | reverse complement strand
AAGGTCCAATTTACTTTGTATGGTTTTACTCTCAAGCAAATGTCTCTCTTATCAAGAAAGGAAATGTCTTACCAAGGGTTTAATTGACACATCATAATGAACTTAAGTTTGAATTTCTACTGAAAGATATATTTACATTTAGCTCTTCACAATTTTTTTAAATAGGATTATGGATTGTCTTTAGGGGGATATATGCACTTGAGAAAAAAGGGAAATGTCTTATTCTTTTTGCAGTTTCTAAGGATTTATTTGGAGCTAAGTTTCTTTGCTAGGTGATGATATTGCCCTTAATTATTTTTTCATTGTAACCCATCAAAGCTTCAGCATCGTGTGTGGCCCAACTCTAGTGTGGGTTGCGGTGACTGGGGTTATTAAAAAGGGGTGATCTTATTATCTCAAGATTAATAACTTCACTTTAAAAATTAACAACTTAAATTATATGAAACAACAAAATTTTAAATAATGATAACTAGGGGTCTGTTTGTTTCCCTTTTTCAAAAACATTTTTTAAAAAAAACAAAAAATCTGTTGGTTATCTTGCTTTTAATAAGTTGTTTTTATAAACAAAAAGCATAAACTTCGTTTTAAAAACTAAAAACAAAAATAAGTTTTAGTGTTTTTTTTTTGTTGGAAAAATTAATCTGGAGGTCCTGATAGCTTTCTTTAATTTTGAATCAGGTCTCTATACTTTTTCCCCCCTTTTCGTCAAGTCCTTTGACTTTGTGCTGTTACACCCATTAGACTTGGACGTTACTTCCTATAATTTAACATCGTTGAAAAAGAATTAACTCTGTTAAGAAAAGGGAAAAATAAGTTTAATGAAATACGGATCTAACGCCACATAGTTAAAGGACTTAATAAAAAGAAGTTAAACTAACTTTTGATCGTCATAGTTTATCTCAATTTAGATTTTGGTTCAAGTAATTTCAACATTGTGTTTTTTGTTTCCGCATCAAGATGTTTGATGAGAAAACGATAAAATACGATATTTATTTTGCACCTTTCGTTCAATGGGAAAATGGGTCATATTCTATAGGATCAAACCTATTGGATATAGTCCTTGCGGATTGGATCATCTATATAATAATATACAAAAAAAAACTATAAATATTTGATATATTTGTCTTTCAATGAGATCTACATTTTAGCAATAGTTTCATTGTGTATCTTGACACGGAGACAGAATTGTAAGAGCAAATGTTCCTTTTTGAAGAATAAAATCAAAATATAATGTCGAACAGGTAGGTGTAATTGTTGAGTTCTATGGTGACGAACTCTATTGAATCATATATTTATTAAAAGTGGAATGTAATACTTTTGGGTTACTAAGTTATTTCACCATATTTAATCGAATCAGTGACACATAAACAAAATTAATAGTGTTAATATTGAATATAAATCCTTTTAAAATTTTAAGGACTAACAGTTTTCGACAGAATAAATTTGAGGGATCAAAACGATCATTTGTAAACTTTAGGAATCAAAACCTAAATCAGAGCAAATTATAGGGACCAAAAATAGGTTCAATTAGTCCACGTAAGCATTAACCATATCCAATCATCAAGCCACATTAGCAAAAATAACGGCGTTAGTGATACATTAACAATTTTAACGGTGTTAACCTCTGATTAAGGTTTTTTTGAAATTATAGGGATTAACAGTTTCAGATAAATTAAACTTCAGGGACCAAAAATAGAATTTTAAAACTACAGGGACCACAACCCAAATTGAGAAAAACTATGAGGACCAAAAGTTAGTTTAACCCTAAATAGAAAAAAACAGTTAGGGACCTGATTCAAAATTGAATAAAACTATAAGAACCTCTGGATTAAATTTTCCTTTTTTGTTTTTCCAATTCTAATGTTTTTTTTGTTTGGGAAAAATGGAAACTTTTTGTTCTCTGTAAAACTTTTTTTGCTTTTGAGAAATTGAGTTCTCATTGAAGCTACATCCTCATTCATGAATATGTTTATTTTTCAAATGAAATTATTTAAAATAATTCTCCAAACTGATTTTTTTTTCAAAACTTGTTTTTAAAAACACTTTTACAAAATTATTTTGAAAAAAAATTGACAATAGAAAAAAAAAATAGGTCCTAGTATTTCCGAAAGCTAAATTTAACATATTCTTTATCATCATTTATCCCTTCAAATTGAGCGATGCTGTTGACCACTATCTTTGTTACATGCTTCCAGAAAAACAATGAAGAATCCACTTGTATTGGCAAGCGATAAGATAACTTCCGGAGGGCAAAAAAGGGATTGAAAATGAATTTATTCATTTAGTAATGATAAAAAAAATTCTGGGTTTGTACGATTTCATTCAATTTGATCTTTATAATTTAGATTTATTGTAATTTTTATATGTTTTATATTTCTGCCAATTTTTTTGTGCGTGTTAATTTATTTTATTATCCATACTTGTATTAATTTTGCTGATAGAGCTTAGAGAAAATTTCTTTTAAAATTGATATTCTAATTCAAAAATTTGTAGTAGCATTGAACAACATGCCAATTCTGATTTTCGCCTTCACCTTGCTTTGATGCCTAAAACATTTAAAAAGATGCCTTAGCTGGTTCATAATAAACAAAACCTAATTTTCAGATATTGGAGATAAAAAATTGGGGGAATGACAGAAAAATATCCTTTGAATTTCTCAAACCTCATTTTGTGGCATGAATAAGGAAAATAATATATGGGTAGTAGTCAGTAAATGGGATTTTGCAAATTTGCAAAGGGTTTGGGAAATGACTGATACAAAGGGTTTGATACCCATATGTCCTTTTCCTTATTCATGATACCAAATGAGGTTTGGGAAATTCAAAGGGTATTTTTCTATCATACCCCGTAAAAAATTTCCAACAAAAGGAGAGTGACAGAAAAATAGGCTTTAATTTCCCAAACCCCATTTGGTGCAATGAATAAAGAAAATAATCAATAGGTAATAGTGAGCAAATGGAGTTTTGAGAATTCGTGTGAAGACAAAAATGCCCCTCATAAAAAAAATTAAAAAAAGGAATGAGGCACCTTTGTCAGAACACTACCGCTAGTCTGCCAGCGTTTGGCAGTAGCCACTTGGCCAGAGTTCCGATGGCCGATGATTTTTTTGGACACTAACTTTTTTTTTAAAAAAATTAAATGGGAGCTAAGATGGTGGAAGTGGAATTTGATCCCACCCCACCTTGATTCCTTTAAAGTTTGGTAACCAATCGACTACCAAACCATTTTAATAATATGTTATATACAAATATATAACACATGTAAGCAAGTAACGTTTTACTTATTGACAACTTTTGTAATGCGAATAACAATATTTGTAAAGGATTTAACAGCTTCAATAGCAACATTCACTACAATAACTCAACAGAGTTGTTATTATATTCGTCGGAGTTATCAAGACCATATGAAAAGTTGTCAACTAATTCAACAAAGCAACAAAGATAACATAAAGGAAAAGTTGTCAATAGCATAAGAACACTTGTCAATCCCTTTGTAAAAATTGTCAATACGTCAGAAACTTTGGTTTTCTAAAATTTGATATAACAACATAAGTACCCTAAAAGAGATGTGCAAAGCATAAAAAAATTTGTCATTTCATTTGTCGAAATTGTCAATACAATACGAAAAGTTATTAATAAACTCAGCGGAGCAATAGAGATACCGTAAAGGAAAAATTATCAGTTATATAAGAACACTTGTTAATCCCTCTACAAAAGTTGTCAACACGCTAGGAACTTTGGTTTTCCAAAACTTAATAGAACAACATAGGCACCTTAAAACAAATGTTGTGGAAAACATTAAAAAAATTTGTCATTTTATTTGTCGGAATTGTTAATACAATATAAAAATTTGTCAACCAACAAAGCAACAAAGGCATCACAATAAAAAAGTTATTAGTAGTATAAGAACACTTGTCAATCCTTTACAAATGTTGTCAGTAGCATAAGAACAATTTTTGTATAGTAATTGACAACTATTGTGCCATTTAATTTTTTAAAAAATAAAATTGTGGTGCCCAAAAACAGCCGCAGGAGCTCCGACTAGGTGGCTGTTGCCCAGTGTTAGTAGGCCGCCGGGAGCTCCAATAGCCGGTGATGGAGCTTCGACAAGGGTCCCTCATTCCTTTTTTTTCCCTTTTTTTTATTAGGGGTATTTTCGTTTTTTCACACAAATTCTCAAAACTCCATTTGCTAACAACTATCTATTGATCATTTTCTTTATTCATGACACTAAATGGGGTTTGGGAAATTCAAGGGCTCTTTTTCTATCATTTTCCCAAAAATAAAATATATCTTCCCCTATCTTTCATTCTTATAAAAATAACAAACGAATACAATGTCAAAGAGGACAACAACAAAAAATTAAGCAATACACATCTTCATGGACAGAAATATTTCAAAAGATAAAACGAGACCAAAATTACATGCTTCTAACTGTTTAAAAAAAGGGAAAAAAAAAAAGAGCTACCTTTACCACCCTCTGAAAGAGAAAAGGAAACTATGTACCGTGTGATGGATATAAAGAGGGGGGCCAAAAAAACAGACACACTTTAATTTGGTTCACAGTATACCTCATCATCTATTCTTTCCCAACTTGCAAACGAGAAGATGCAGAGTAAACAAAAAAACTAGCATCTTGTTTGCAACTTAAGCCTTTTACGCCAATTTTCTTTCTCATTGTAGATAGTTAGTTGTTTCAAGATGATTAGTCATGCTCAGTTCAGTTTGATCAACAAGCATATCTTCACGTTTGGGATCACAATTGAGATCAATTTGTCCAGTACTTGGTTCACTGACCTCATGATGACCTCTGACTACGCCTCCCTCTTTTTCTATACAAACCGCATCGTCTCTTGAAGCGCCATTCGTTTCAGATTCATCCCTCTGGTTTACTTGTTCCTTCTCAGTGGCATCTGCTTCACGTTCTGATTGGCGTTTCTTTTTACGCATCATAAGGGTTTTGAAACGGCGTTTCACGGTCATGCACACATTGCAAGTACATGCCGGCTTATGTCTCCCCTTCCCACTTGGTGGCTGGATGCACACTATGCAGGTGCATCCTGGACGGTGTCGAGGATGTTTGGTGGTGATTCCTGCAGATGACTCAGGGGGGGCAAGATAATCATCTCCTAAAACTGCCAAACTGGCAAGAGCATCTAAGCCGGAAGTTTCATGCTCTTGGGGTGACTGCCTGTCTTCTGCAATTCTTCTCTTCTTAAAACCTGGGAAGATCCAAGGCATCCAGAAAAGATGAGGAGATTGCTATATTAAGGGTCCTGGATATAGAGAACTACATGGTTGAGCATACATAAACAAAGGAAGACACAAAATAACCGCATTATAGAGCTCATTTTTAAAAGTAGAACCAGATTCTAAATGTAGATGAAAGGAAAAGGATTGCATTTGCATACATCGTTTGATAGGCACAATAATACAAACATAGATGCCACACGGCATCAATGCTAACCACACATGTAGCAGTATGTTTTCAACATTAATGATCAGACAAACAAAGTTTGAAAAGTACAACGTTACTGCATATTAATGGGAAATTTATTTTAAATTAGGTTTTATTTATTCTATTTTATTTAGGTTCAAGTTATTATTAATGTTTGAATTAAATTAATTCATCATGTTTGGGGCTCTGTAAATAGCATGGTAGGCCTCAGAGAGAATGGTTATTGACTACAATTCTGTCACTACGCAATAGTACGCACCCTCCTATCCTTTCCATTTATCTCTTTCTCCTCCTTCTCTCTCCCCCTGCTCTCCATTTCTTCTCATATTTTCTCTAAAAGACCTCAGGCCAGTCAATCATTTTCTTGGTATCCAAGTGAAATCATTGTTTGATGGTAGCCTGCATCTCTCATGTGGAGCAAAATATATTAGATCCCTTAAAGACATTCTAGATTCAAAGTCATTGGTTACACCTATGTCTACTTCAACCAAATTAGTTAAACTGGATCATGATCCAGTGGAGAATGCCACATTCTACAGGTCCTTGGTGGGTACAATGCAATTTGTGACCATAACTACCTGAAATCTCATTCTCCGTCAGCAAGATGCGCGAAGTTATGCATAATCTTCAGAAAATGCACATGGGAGCTCTCTAAAGCATGCAGCAACTAACTCTCTAAAATTATAAGGGTCAACCTGGTCTAATGGTCCCCAGAGAAGCAAAGGGTGGTGGCTAGTTCATGCACAGAAATTGAGTACAGGTTGTTCGCTAACTGTTTTGTGGAGATTACTTAACTTCAATCTGTTTCTGCATGAGTTGCAAGTCCTGTCTAATGATAACCAGTGAAGCACTAGGACAATCTGTGTCAAGTGGCTCTCTCAGCCAACTCAGTTCTTCACCCATGCACCAGGCACATAGAACTACCTCATTTTTGTCCAAGAGTTGATTGGGAAGCAGATTGAAGTCAAACACATTTATTCTCAAGAACAGGTAACATATGTGTTCATTAAGTCTACCAAATCCAACGCTCAGCTATTTTAGAAACAAGCTACAATTTCTGTCTTTTGTGGAGGGGGTGGCTCACGTTGAGCAGGGGTGTAACAGAAAGTCTATTGTATATAGTAGAGGGGGTTTGAATTGAGGCAGCATGTCATGACAGATGTTATTCAATGATACATTCAATTCATTCATGAAATCTCATACAGTAACAGTAAGGCTCTCCGCTCCACAGCCCAACAAACTAGATTCCAAAATTCCATGTTTTCAAAAATTAAAAAAAAGAAAAAGAAAAAAAGAAAATCATCCTTTGTACATGCTTTCTCCCATTTCTGTCCTCTAGAGGGCAATAAATCATCGTTTGGGAGTATTACAGGGGTAAGCTTATTCATTTTGGCTTCCTAATTGCTTTGGCAAAGTTTCTGGTATGCAAATTAAAGGGATTTCTAGAGAGGAAAATGTCTCCATACATAATCAACTTAGGATTCTTCTAGATAATTCTGTGGGGAATCATTAATCTTGGACTGCTATGGCATGTCCTTGTTGGTCCTTGGATCAACAACTTGAGTTTGCCTATAAAGATTCAATCCCTATGGCCAATAAGTATGCTAAGATTGTGGGCAAACTTGCACTAAGAAATGAACAATATAAATTGTCTACTTACGTTCATTGTAACACCCCTTCAGAACTCAAGCCTCTATCCCTGATCCCTTTTCATGTCCTTGAAAAGCTTAGGCCTAACGCATACTTATTGGAGATACTTTGGAGCCTCCTCCATTACTCTGATGGCTCTGCATCTGCAGGGACTCAATTTCATCATGCAACATTCTGATTGCCCTAGTTGTTGAGCCATATTTTGCCAACTTTGTTACTGTTGTGAATTATTATATTGTTCTCCTCATCTTGGCCTCCTCCACCATAATCTTGTTTTTTTTTCCCCGGTATTATCTTGTTAATATTAAAGGTTGACCAGATTCGAATGTTACTTGGATCATTTTCAGATAAGAACTTAACTCGTTAGAGTCCCAGATGAGAGTTCTTTCAAGTAGAGAGTTAGATAATTTGGTTAGGTTTATTCTACATTTTAACATGTCCATAATCATATTATTTTATTTCGGTTTACATTATTAATTTAATTATTGAATTTGGTGCGCTATAAATAGCCCTAGGTCATTCTCATCAGCGACCTCATTGCTATTGAATACTTGGTTTTTTTTTATTGAATACTATCTTGCCATCACACATCCTCCCAGTCCCTCCTCTTCTTTATCTCTCTTGTTCTCCCTCTTTATCCTTCTCTCTTCCCAGTTTCTTCCCTTGTTCTCCAATTGAGAACTTCATATGGAGCATCAAATTATAGTTATATACCGCAAAATCTTGCAAGATGCAAAAATGAATGATTGGCATTCAATCGTATGCTGCAACACTAACATAACGCCTTGTTCAAAGCATGGCCAAGGTAAACCTCAAGTAAAATAGGTAGTAGGAACCTTTGCTAGTTCTCAGCAGATTTTCCAACTCCTTTGAACTGAGCTCCTCTGGTGCAGAACACAGAGACCTGTAAGGGTATAGCCCATGATAAGAATTTGCAAATTATATGATAGTGTCCGCCACCAAGAAAATTTTCAAGCAATGTAATTTAATGTTGTACCTGCTACCATCCCACTCATTTTCCGAGCATGTCCACTTAGGAGGAAGTAGAACATCTACTGGAAGCCTTCGCCATTTACAACAATCATCACATTGAGCCCATTGATCTTGTCTCCTAAATGAAAGATTTAAGAATATTCAAATACAACTTGCATTCATATGTTTCTTCAGTGTCAATCTGACGAGTCTGAATGCTCTACAATGTATCAATACAATCTAATACATAATTCCCATTGAAGTGCAGTTCTTGCAAGATGGTTTTCCAATTAAGAAGTTATTACATAAGCATAAATAAAACTAAATAATAATTGAAGAGCATAATTAAAAAATGTGTATATTCTTCAACGGTCATGAAATAAAATGCATACATATATGAGAAAAAAGGGAATTCCTTATGGTTTCTTTCAACATCAATATCAAGTGCTTTTATGAACAAATGCTAGTTTGAAGCACACAGCTAAAATTGTAGCCATGAACATGCTGAACTGACGCCAGAGCATGAGCTATTGCATAGTAGTCAAAAACAATAAACTGCTGTGAGATTTCAACAAATATACAGTATAGTCCAAATGCAAAAACCATCAAATAAAACTCTAAATATGCATCTTCCCACACATACTCTCACATCACATGTATTCTTACCCTGATGAACGTGCAGTGAAAAAAGTCCTCTTTCCAAAAACAGGAGGTTCCTAAATCAACATGAAACATAGATATTCTTGATTAGCCAGGTAAAACAGAAACTGAACATAGTTTCCCAAACTTTATCAGTCCATATTCAACTTGAAATGGCAAACCTAAATAAGAAAACGATGCTGTTATTTAGCAGCTACAAACTTACATCATACTCTTCAAACACATGGTCCTCTATTGTAACAATGCTTGGCTTGACACTAGGTGGTGGACGAAGTAAGTCCTGAGCTTCTTCCCAAGTAAGTCTCAACTCCAGGGAATCTTCACTATGAATGAGCAACCTCTTACTTTTAGACCCAATAATTCGAGTCCTCTTCTTCTCTGAAACCACAATTGGCAGCTGCAGAGGATCATTCTTCGTCATGCTCCCACAATTTTCAGACTTAGGCAAAACAGCATCCATACTATTCAAATGCAGATGTTCAGAAAGTCCATTCGAGTAAGCTTCCCTGTTCCCTTTCATAAACTGGAGAGGAACAGGATAACTGTTTCCCGAGTGCAGATTATCAGTGACCCCAGCACAAGAAGTATCCTTCATTGAAATCCCATTTGAAGGTGCAGATGTAGAGGCATCCTGTTACAAAGATTATTTATCATTTTCACCAGCAGGACAGAATTACATATTATTATAAATAGAGGAGCTGCGGAAAGTAATGAAAATTTATGTCACAACCTGTGCATCTAAAGAATTCGATGCCTTCCTGAAACCAATAACAAGTTTGCCCCCAGGATTTATCCGACTAAATATTACTGCAACAAAAAGATCAAATAATGGAGTGGTAAGACAGATACAACACATTAACTTCTCCACTTACATCCAAGTTCAAACCTACGTAATACTTGTAAAACTAAATTGAACAATACTTCATAGGTGATCATGTTGGCATGGGCTTTATGTTTTATTTCTTTATTTTTTATGCATGCCTACAGAGGTTACGATCTCCAATTGTACAAGAAGCACAACAAACACAATATCTGGGATAATATTTTCAAGAACTAAAGAAGACGAATAACTGAAATAGTGACTAGCAAACAATGATATGCATGAATCATCAAACAGCAGATAAAAATAATGACCATAAAATGCCATCAACCAATTTAAGGGTCTTTTGTTATGCTGGCTGCAGATATTAAAATTTTACAGAAGGATTTCCAGCCATAAAAAAGTTTGACTTCATTTAAACTTGTTTTCATAAGTCAGATCACCGCAAAATTTTCAAGAAGTCTGAACTAGTAATGAAATGAAATAAGCATGCCACCAGTTCGCCCTTGGATTGATGTATACCAGTATCACCAGCACGTAATTGCATGGACTGTATGCAAGGAGTAACACCCTCCAATACATACATCCTACTGTTGTTATTGGGCCAAAATCGAAACTGGAATGTCCACTCATTCCCCTTCACATCTTGGATCCGCAAAGGGAGACCTTCTGATTGAGAAATGGGAGGAAAATAAGCCTGCAATTCTTATGCCAGTATATTAGACAGATTTTCAACTACAGAGAGTACATATTTTGTCTTGAAAAGATGTCATAGAAACAGAGTCCCATATATTTAGGGAGAAGCAGGTTAAAAGAATACAGTTTTCAACATACTTCAGCACATGCTTTTGGAAGAACAAGACGGCCAATTCGACCTGCATCACTGGCACTCAACACCTTCTCAAATAGTGGCACTACAGTGGACTTCAAACTTTGAAATCACATATTAAGGAAACTGAATATTGAATCAACCATATATGAGATTTTCCAGCTCATGTGCAAAAGACCAAAATAAAAATAAATTAAGGATACTCTCCTGACAATTGCTCTAGCTCTTTATCAGTGATCCGGGGCCAGTATCGAGGAAGCAACTGATTCTTGCCCCTTGCCTCAGCAGGTGGCCGGGCTACTCGCGGATGAGAAAGCACACCTTTATGTGTTTCTTGATTTATGGTTAGTCCAGTCTTTGGTGGTTTGGGCAATATAGGCCGAGATTTTTGCCCATGATGAAAAGGAGATGGCTTTTCCTCTACAACCTCTCCAGCAGAAGGCAGGACAGAGTTTGGAGTTACCAGAGACATACACAATGATGGCTGAACAGGTAATTCATGCATATTTTTTAGCTCCCATGCAGGTCTGCTATTTTCCAATTTGGCAAATGTTAATGACTGAACAGATGGATTCATCACATTTGAAAACCCTGCATCCACTTCCCTGATTGGACACTTAACTTCCTGGCTGTTCTGCTCATTAGATAAAAGCACCCCATCTCTCTGAACTTGAGACCATTGGCTAGATTCACTAGCCTCCACAATTTTGCACAGTTGCAAAAGTTTCCCTTCATGGAAACTATCCACAGGTATTCTACCATCAATATGAGAAGAATGTCGGTCACTTGCACCATTTTTGGTAGATGTAATCGACCCATTAGAAATTTCATTATTTTGCATCTGCAGAAAAATAATTTAACAAGAGTCTGTGAACATTTCATGTGAGACAGTCAAATAATACAATATACCTAAGAGGTTTATCATTCGAAGTATTAATGATCATATCTCATACTGTCAAGTTCAAGGTGAAATGATCCCACTCAATCTACACCAAGGAACTTTTCATAGTACATCAAAATACCTGAAGACCAAAGAAAAACTTGTATAAAGAAATACAAATGAGCTGAGATTTTAGTGGCTGTTGAGGCTCATATAGTTTAAAGTACAACTCAGTTGAGCTGACATAGTAAACATAAAAGCTTGAGATTAGTTTGAAGCTTGATTGTAAAACAAGCATAGCCACAGAAATTCTCGGTTTGGTTTGCTGACAGCTCGAGCTAAGAATAAAGTAGTATCTATTAATACACACATATATTGCAGACGTGAAAGGTTTTACTAACCTGGAGATAAAAAGCTATGAAAATTCATTTTAAAATTACAAAATCACTAACACTTGTCACCGCTGCTTCATTAAATAACTGTGTGGGATCAAAATCTAACATGCATGATGAAAAGTGAGATTGTAGGAGCAAATTTAGGAACCGGAGACTGAAAAGAAAATGTCAACAGAGACAGACTACAAATTACTAAGGTTGAGCTTTACACAACCCATCCAGACTGAACTTACCAAATGAAGTTGGGGAGACTTTACACAGCTAATACAGCCTATACCACCAAAATCAAGGTACTCGAACAAAGATTTAGACACTATGCATCCGCAGTGAATAGGCTGCCAAATCAATTCATAAAGATTTTGATATAGAGCTAGTAAAAGAGGAGGCTTGAAAAGAATTTTGAAAATAAAAGAAGAAAGAAACTAAGCAAGAGATAAACAAAAGACTTATCTGCTTACCTTTTTGCAGAAGTTGCACTCCCTCCAACCAGATTCTTCCAGGTGAAACTTTTTACAGAAAACCAAATTTTCATAGGCAGATCTAAAACACACGGTGAGACACCAAAGGATATCCCATGTAAGAAAGAAAATAAAGGAAAACTTGAGGGACCAAAGATTGCATTAACCCATAAAAGAAACAACGACAATAATTTTCATCCTGTGATCAACCAAGTGACTCTTTCATTTCACCACTTATTCTCAAAGTTGCCTACTAAAAAAATGGACACTGAAAGTTCTGACTGTATGCAGCCATGACACTGACCACTTAAATATTTACAAGTATAATGAAAAATTAAAGACACAGTAACAAGTCTTAAGTTTTATTGCCAATCATGTCTTCATAGAATTACAAGAAAAGTAACATCTTCAACACTTTGGCATAGAAGATGATCATTTTGTTACACATGCATAAACTCATGGACGAGAGTTTCTATTTCTATTCCTTTATAAATCTAGTGCCATGGAAATAACTCTAAGGCAATAATTTGGTCCGCAAAATATGACTTGGGAGTTGGGATAGCGATTGGAAATATATATATATACACACACACATATGTACGTCTGCTTTTCTGATTTTTTTTTTAAAAAAAATTATAAGAACTTGATTTACGGCCTGTCGGACCAGAAATCCCCTGCGGAATATTACCCAAATTAGATGCATGATTCCTATATGAATAGAAGAAAAATTTCATAGGTTTTATTTCTATTCATTTTCACAATTCACAAGACCGTAAGATATACAGGCGGGTAAAACACTTATAATGCAGTTTAGACTCCAAATTTCTTTTGAAACTTTAAACTATTCCATGCATATTTGTATGGAGAAACAGGGACGACAAATAATGAGAAGAAGAAGAAGAATATAGTTTTACCTACTTTGGAGCAGCAGCTGGTTTAGTTACATTAGTGTGGACCCATTTTCAAATATTGGGCAAACCGATATAAAACCAGAAAATCTCATAAAGGGATAAAGTTAGATCTTACTAACCTAATAGGAACCAAATAAGAAGCATCAAGTTAGAATCCATGTCTATAAGAAGAAAAATACACGCGATCTTAATCAGACCGACACTTGCAGCAACAAATCAGCTCTTGAGTTGAAAATAAATGGAATTGAAGAACACATGAACAGAATAAGGAATCAAAATACCCGCACTTATCACAGAGTTTGGCAAATCCACCAGATCGCAGCAGCCATCCCTTCTTCCATTGATGAGCAGTAACCGCTCCGCACGGAGTATTCCCGCAAATGCCGGACTCCATTATTGCAGAATTAACTCCCTACCCAACTAAGAACTGTAAAATCAAAGAAATCAAGATTAGAACCCTAAAACCCTTTTTGACCATAACACCGAATTCAATCAGCAAAGTCCACACGCCACGAAGATTCACACACAAGTTTCAAGATTTGCAGAGATAACAACAAAACCAACCTGGTATCAGACAAGAAACCCAAAATCAACCAAAGAATGGTTCATCCACATAAAGAATAACAAAACAAAAACCGCCCAGCTTCTGTCTACTTATCATCCACTCAAATCAGTGCAATCCCGACGCGCGACCACGGATTCAGGTATATCAACAGTTGAAGAAGAAGATAGCAAAGTCAACATCAGACAAAGCCCAAAGAATTTGACGGCAATCTGGGATTTCTGGTGGGTATCGGCTAGAGAGAGAAAGCGTTTGCGTCAATGGGTCTCTAGGGGGGGCGAGAGAGAGAGAGAGAGAATGCATGCAAAGTAACAGATGCATAAAATGCATGCACGACACTTAGCTCAAAGTCTTAAACAAGTCGTCCTCTTTTTTACTGAGTTTTACTAGCAGTACAATAGTACAGGACCAGAACGACCCGCAGGTTTCGTGGGATTACTACGAATTGAATTTTGAGGAATAAAAATAGAACAGATCGGAAACGGAAGAAATAAATTGCAAATAATTATATCGAGGGGGTGGGTTCTTCATGGGTGTGGGCTGTGTTTCTCGCCCAACGTAGCATTGAATATAGCAAAAAACACGTGTTCATGGCCGCACATGAAGGTGGGATTTAAACAAGAGATAATAATATTTTTTTAAAAAAAAAGAACTGTACGTCAAATGATGATGGGTGGGCAATACAAGAAGGTTGTTGGGCATAATTTTAAAAATATTAAAAAAAATATTTATGGGATTTGTGATTTCTTTTAATTATTGTATTTATCCTCTTTTTTTTATAACTTTATTGTATTTATCTTTATTCATACCTCATCACATGCCAAGAGGCTGTGTGGTATGAGGGGACATGAGAGAAATGGGAGGGAGTGAAAATTCTCTTGGATTTAAAAATTAGAGAAGTTGGGTTTAAAGTGTTTCATTAATTTCTCCTACTCTGTTATTTTATATCTTCTCTTCATTAAAATTTTATAACTCCACTTCTTTATTTTTTTCTCAAATCTAACTCAAGAAATTTCCCTTTTCCATCCCCTCCAAATCCATCATAGTAAACAGCCCATGAAGGAAGGAACTTGTTGGTGTTAAAAGCAAAAAAAAAAAAAAATCAGCCGAGAGGTTTATTCTATTCTTAATACAAGATATCAATCCAATTTATTTCTTAAATTTATAATTTTTCAAATATCCCTATTAATTGGTTTAAACATGTGTGAATGCACAAAAGATTTTGGAGATAATGTCTCTCAATTAGACCTCACAATACTCAAATATGAATTGGTCAAATAAACATATAAAACAAACATTGAAAAAGGGTATTTTTAAGAAATCAACACATATATGATATAAATAACTATAAATCCGTCAAAACTAGTTGAACTCATTTAAGTGGACAATTCAGTTTTGATTAAAATAAAAGTACTTACTTTTATTATACAACACCTCTTGCTTGGAAAAAGAACACTTGTGGTCGATTTGGTTCAGTAGTTTATGGGAATGTAATTTAATTAAATGTTGATTACAATGTATTTATTTGATATGCTATCAAGAAAACATAGAATAGAATTTATATTTTATCTAAATAAATAAAAAAAATATGAAATAATCTTTTTGACTCTATTACAATTACAAATGAATGTTATAAATATCTAAATGTTTACACATAAAAAATATAAATCTCCATATGTTAATTCATATATATTGTAATTTAGATTATATAACCAAAGATATGTAATGGATATTATTATAATCCATTATAATTGAATTACATTGTATTACTTTACTTTGCTAACCAAACACTTACATCACATCAAGATTACATGTAACCCTCTTTTTATATAATCAAACCCATTAGGTAATTCATTTCACACTCACTCCCATGTTTTATAATATATACTTTAAATTTTTTTTGACCTTACTCAGAGAAACTTGATATTATATATTTAAATTTAATTTTTTGTGGATATCATAGTTGTGAAAAGCCATATGATGTCGTGTCCTATTCATGCTTAATGTCTTTTTCTTGGCATTTAAATGCCGTTGGATGCCCATTCTCTCAAGTTTAGCCATTCACCAAATTCATTTAACCTACCCCATTCATGAGCTGGCCCTTTTTCCTATGCACACACATTATATATATATATATATATATATATCTGTGTGTATACCTTCAGACACACACACACACACAAATATATTGTAACAAAATTTAATGGGCCTGACTTCTCCCCTCATTCAATTTGGGCTAATAGAACTCCGGTTTTAGATCACAGCAAAAAAAAAAAATACAATTTTAGTTTTAATTCATACACTTCATGAGGATTTGAATATTTAATGACATTAATTATCCATGTTAACTATAGGATTAAAACCAGAAGTTACGAAAAGTATATGAATCAAAACTAAAATTATTCTTATCCTTATATTTTTGATCAATTTTAATTTTGATCATATACTTTAACAGATTTTAGTTTTAGTCTATATACTTTTGACGGATTTTGATTGTAATCCATATACTCAATAGTGTTAATTAACACTATTAAATATTTAAGTTCTTATCAAACGATAAAGACAAAAATAATAGGTTTAAAATTTGAGGGATTAAAACCAAAATTAATATAAACTTGAGGGATAGAGTGATATTAACCATTTATTTCATTTTTGTTTTTTAGGCCAATACTTACATCAATGACTATTTTTTTTTATACAAAGGAAGTCGTAATGGTATTATTTATATGTCATTAATTGTTTATATTTCATACTATATGTAAGAAATTATGTTAAATCAATCAATAATGATATTATTATGAAATAAAAAAAAGTATCACTATAAAGGATAAAATTTACCACAGTTTGATTTTTAAATTTTATTTGTACGATTAATAAGAAAACATGCCTATATTTAGGTATTACACATGTATAATATGTTTCAACAGATAATTTTATATTGAGTAAAAGACATTAATCAACCTTTTGTATTACATCAATTATAGGAATGCTCCTTCTATTTCGACAGAGAAATACTTACATACTCCTAAAATACCATGTCATCTATGCTCTGTTTAATAAAAATGTTACAAGTGTCTTCTATTGTGAATTTTATATCTCATAAATTTCTTCTAATTATTTCCCTTTTTCCATAGCCTTAAGCCCTAAACCCAAAATTTATTTCAATTAGATAAGATACAAAATTTTAAAAAGAAAAGTGCTTCATAGAAAATTTGAATAAGAGGAATTCTCTCTAAAACCTCTCTCTAGAATGCCGTCTAAATTTTTGAATGGACTTACAAGTCCCATGGTGCTGAGACTACAGTAAAATTTCAAAAGTTTATGCAAGTTACAGTAACTACTACAGTGACTTTTGCTAAAGTGATTTTGATAGACATTGTCAGTCCTTTTGTCTTGAACAGTAAAGATTCCGGCTTTCTTTTTATTAAATCATTATAATATATATTTATTATAAAAAAAGAGAAATAATTAGGAGAAATTTATAGAATATATGATCTATAATAAAAGCCACTTAGAACATTTTTATTAAACAAAATATGAATGATGTGACACTTCAAGAGTATGTAAATATTTCTTATTTTGATAACCTAATTAAACCTTTTAAAATTAGAATGTAAAATGCACAAACCTCCCATATATATTTGGACTCCTCCACCTTTGATTCTCGCCAGCTAAAGTGAGTTGGATTTCCATGTCAATTAACATTAGCAAATTTTTATTTTAGTAATATAAATTTCGTTGACCGACGAATGCATAAATTTCCAGAAAACAAACGTCAACATCACGTAAATCCAATGACGTCACTAATTGGGTCGCTTACGTCATTTTTGTGTCATTGAATTAGTGGCCATCTAAACTACTATACATGTTATTGTAATGTGTCAACTTTGGGTTGCTTCTCATTATTTATTAGGCCGTAGACAAACTGTTCTTTGAGGGTCGCTGCAATTTATAATTAGAACTCACAATATTCAAATATGAATTGACCCATAGACATATAAAACAATCATGAAAAATGGTATTTTTAAGAAATCAACACATATATGATATAAATAACTATAAAACCATCAAAACAAGTTGAGCTCATTTAAGTGGATGATGGATTTGTCTTTTATGGGGTGCAAAAGAAAATCGTTTTTAAACTAGC
>QFDD01003416.1:0-15090 GCA_006871305.1 Vachellia collinsii | reverse complement strand
CCAAACATCAACATTTAAAATTCAAGTATAACAAAGAACAAAATAATAACAAATATACGAAGAGAATAATAGAAATTAGCTCAATTCCAGTTTCTCAACCACGAATCAGACACAAAAGAGCAAAAACAAAAGGCCAGAAATGGAGAGCTTACGAAGCAATCGTCATCGATGGTGTAGATGTACTTCTTCTTGGAGACCATGTAGCCGAAGCAGCGACAAGCAGAGTCCTTGAAGGAAATGCAAGAGGACTTAGGACCTAAGATCCGGTTGATGTCATTGCGATTGTAGAGCTCGTAATCGAATCCCTCAGGGACATGGATGGTCCTGGAAGGGTCGCCATCTTGGACTATGATCAAGTGGTAAGGTTGGAAGAATGGCCTCCACATCTCCAAGAAATCGAGGTTTCGGATCGTCGGGATCACGATGTCGAGCTCATCCTTCAGAACAGGCACAGGTTTGGCTGAAGATGCCGCCATTAGAGAGAGAGAGAGAGAGAGAGAGAGAGAGAGCGCGGAAGAGGAAAGAAGACAGTGAATTTGAGAAGATGGGACGGGGTGAGATTCAACGCGGCAAAACGTGGGAAGTAGACCGTGTTCCGTTGTGTATTAATATAGGCCAAGCCCAACGTCGCCTTCGTTTATTAATACACTAATTTTCATAATTTATATAATTATATATATATATATATAAATATTTTAGAACATATCTTACAATTCGATAACTTATTTAATTTTTTCAATCGATTGAAAAAAATATCAAATAATTCTTACATTGAAGATTATAGTATTAACTAACCAAAATAAATTAATTTCAAATTTAACACTTTTGATGGGGACTGTGATAGTATATTTAAAGTAAATCAAACCGCACAATTATAAAGTATTTTTTAAAGAAAATCATAAAAAGATTAAAATTGTATTATTTTATTATAATAAAATATCAAAATATCATTTAAGAGGTTGGGACAGTTAAAAAACCATTAAAGATGATTATTTATTTATGACTTGTAAATCCTATGAAATATATTGATAGATTATAATTTATTAAATTTATTGAAATTTGAAAAAAAGCATTTTTTTTACATTGAATTTGAGCAAGTGAGAGGAATGGGGTCCATGAATATGAAAGTAGGGAGGTAGCCGAAGTTTAAAATATGCCAAAGTAATATATATATATATATATCTATGTGTGTGTGCGTCGATGAAGAAAATAGATAACAAAGAAAGGAGAAGGATCCCATGTAAGAGAATTAATATCAGGAAGGTCCTAAAAAGTTGTCAGTGGTAACTGTTTGAGTTATCAATGGGACATTTCTAATATTAATTCTCTTATATGAGACCCTGTAATAATTCCCTCAATAAAGAAACGGTTGGATATTTGGAGAATAAAGATAAACTAACAAAGAATATGCTTTGGCTGTCATCCATCTCAGATTTGTCACTCAAAATAAATCCTTCTTTATGAAGCATATATATTGAGTATGTTTTTTTTTCTTTTTTTTAATTACTTTTTGAATTAACCTGCAAATCCTGTAATTGCATCTGATTTTTTTTATCATATTCATATATTTTCATATAATTTTCAATCAAGTCTCTATAATTTTTTTTTTATTATGTCATCTTCTATTAGTCATGGGGACGGGGGGACCTACTTAAAATTAGGTAAAATTATAAGAATATGATGAAAAGAATAAAGAAATATATGAACCTAATTAAAAATCATAAAATTATATTTACATGAAATTATTGATGGAGACCTTCAATGGTTTTTTTTTTTTCTGTCATTCTCCCAAAAAAAAATATATGAACCTAACTGAAAAAAATCACATGAAATTAGTATAGTGCAGATTAATTTTTGTATCTGTCTAAAATCTCATTTTTATTATTTACAGATAAAATGGACAGACATTTATTAATTTTGTTAACACACACACACACACTTAGAGTTTAAAATTTGAAATTTGAAAATATTAGTGTCCCCTCCATCCATCATATTCACTGGTTCACATGTGTCCAGAATACTTAATTATTAACGTGTCATTTCCCAATTTGCAAATTTTAAAAGTGGTTTTCATGTTCTTATTTTTCTTTTTCTTTTTTTAAAAAAATGGTGGATTTCACGTTGACAACTCACAAACACAAGGCCCCATCATGCCCCTACTTGCCATAATTGATTAAATAATAATAATAATAATAATAAAATATTTGTTTGAATAAATTGTTAATCTCATAATAACATAACCACACGTCTTTGGCTCGACAGCATCTTGCACCCGCAAAATAATAATAATAATAATAATAATAATAATAATAATAAATTATAAATACATGTTGGTTATTGAGTAACTAAATTAATCAAGTCCACAAACATCATTCAATGTAGGGCTGCACAAAGACCGGGTTGGACCGGGTTAAGCATTAACCCGATGTTCGGCCCGAAAAAAGCCAAACTTGACTTTTTGACCCGTGGACCGGTCCAGTTCGGTCCAACCCGGTACCAGGACCGGGTTGGACTTAGTCCACCGGGTTACTGGACCGGTCCAGTGGTCTCTTTCTTTTTTTTTTCTTTTTTTTTTTCCAAAAAACTCATGGAAAAATATAAAAAAAAGGTAAAAGTGATTGAAAAATAGAATAAACAAATTGAAAAGAATTAAAAAAACAAATAAAATTATATTAAAAAATTATATAGATAATAAAAAAATGAAAATTAATATATTACCACCGGGTTGGACTGGACCATATGATCCAATTACCGGGCCCGAAGTCCAGTCCAACTCGATGGTCGGGTCAGACTTGGCCCGGTCCAGTTTATGACCGGATCACTTTTTTCGGACCGGGTTCCTCTTCGGGTGAGACCAGGTCCGGGAGGGCGGGCGGGTTTCCGGGCTACTGTGCAGCCCTAATTCAATGTATACGAACTTGACACATTCGCACTTGGTTGACACACAAACACACACCATGAATTGTTATATATATATATTAGTTTTAAAACTACTAATTATTTTAATTAATTAATAAATTAATCTCACTATTTCAGTCTTGAATTTTTATTTTATATGAATATAATGATTTTTTTTTCTAACCACAAGTGTTCTTCTACTTGAGACATTTCTTTTTAAGGCACTGCCGGATGTTAAATACTGACAATTCTTTTAATGATAATTCATACTTTAGTTTGTGAATCTATGAGTAATAATCACTTCCACTAAACTTAATTCCCCCGTTGCTAATATAATGATATTTTTTTTTTTGGTTGCCCAGGGTATCCCCACCCGTGTGTCAGGTGAGACTAATCCCTCGCTGTACTGAAGTCCATTTAAGGGGTTGACAGCTGGCCTGTGAGTTTGCTCCTTACACAAGAGGAGGGATCGAACCCCTGCCCACTTGCTTAAGGGACGAGAGTACTTACCACTCACGCCAACCTGCCAGGTTAATATAATGATATTTTTATTCATGTTGTCTTTCAAATTTTTATACTTTGGGACCCCATAAGTTTGTTGCGTTGGTATTGGGCCATCACAGGAGAGCATTGGAAATGGGCTTCCCAGCAATATTTTTTTAGTAGACAAAAACAATAATTAATGTAAGAAAAAAAAATTATACAAAAGTATACTTGCTTTAAATTTTATCTAAAAGTGAAAATAGTTATTTAAACCACCGAGGTTAGCTTTAGTAGAATGAGCTAATCCATGATCACAACATTTTGAAGCAAGGTTTGAATCCTTCTAGGAGAAATAGTTACATTAAATTATCAATAGTGTCTCAAATATAATTGATTTCAATATGACGATATATATGCTTCACAAAAAAATAATTATTTAAAGCCACCTCACTTTCTTTTAAAAAAAATTCAAGAAACCATTTTGTGTGTACTTATACTTTTTCTCTATTTTTAATTCAATACCCATATATTTTTTTTTTCTCCATTTATTAAATCCATTAATTTTGCTCTATTAACACCATTAATTTACACATATAACTTTTTTCTATTTTCACTGTTAGGAGTTAACAATACTAGCAGAGCACATTTTAAAGATTTATTTATTTTATAAGTACGGAATTAAAAATTGAGAAAAAGCATGAGCCCTACAAAATGATTTTTTTCTTTAAAAAAAAAATTTAAAGGGTATGCATTAATACTATGAGGTTAGAAGGGAGACTAAACCTGCAACTTCTTACTTACCGAGAAAACTTGCTTGCCTCTAAGCTTAAACACACAAAATACTTCATCTCTTAACAGAGTTAAACTGGTAGCATTCCACACAACACACACACACACACACACACACACGCTTCTTTGATTAGCTAGGCCTGCATGATGATCCATGCTGCGCATAACATGGATACATAATAATTAGCAACTGGATAAATATTTAGGATAATTAGATATATGATATAAGAAATATAGATATTTATACTCAGCTTTTTTTTTAAAAAAATTATGTAATTAATATGCTGTAAAAACCTTACCAAACAAGCATGTAGATCATCACATCCACACAGGAGCTGCCCATTCAGCATATCCACAGCTTGAAACGATCCTCCTCCATCACTTCTCTGCGTCAATATTTTACTATTTATATATTAATACTCACTCGTGTGCTTAACCAACCTAATTAATTTGGATAGATTAAAAAGGTCAAGTAATTAAATTAATTATGATAAGTGTGACATAATCTACCTATGCATTATGCTAAATTATATATACCAGTTTGTAAGTTAGGTAAATTAATTGAAAAAAATTATAAGTATGAGAGGCAAAATGAATTGAGATATTATGTTCATAACCAAATTTAACTACATCAAATGATCAACTCCTATATCAGAGACTAGATGGATTATATATCATGAAATAGCTAATGTATAAATTTGGGCATATAAGTTTATATCAGATTTCAGTTTAACCCTCTAAATTTAAAAAGTATATTTTTAATCATTTCTTCTAATGTTATTAATTTTATTTAACAAAAAATGCTGACTTAACAAATTTAAACACTGATTCGGTAATTAACTATCGTCAAAACAAGTGTAAATATTAATCCTTTAATATAATCTTTAACAATTTTTATTAGCATTTTATTAAAGAATCATTGTTTAAATTTGCTAAATCGGCCTTTATGTCAAATGAAACTAACAATATTAAGATTAAATAACTAAAATGTACCTTTTAAAACTTATTAAATGATTAAACTGAAACTTAATGTAAAGTTAGATGACCAAATATATCTTTTAGCCTTATAAAATTTTATATAAAAAAGTCACTATTCATAATTCATAAACCACATCTGGTGGTCAAAACTCAAAAGTGGTTTACCCTGTAAATTTCAATTGTATAATACAATCATTTTGAATATTAAAATTTAACCATATTTTATCATGATATAATTGCATAATCACCATTTAAATCCATTAAGTCAACATTTCCCGTTGAATGAAACCAATATTAGTAAGACCAAATGACTAAAAATGCGCATTTTTTTAACTTATTAAAGGATTAAATTGAAACTTAATGTAAATTTATGGTATCAAAACGTATACTTTAGCCGTATGAAATTCATAAAAAGGAAAAAAGTCACACTGTTCATAATCCATAAAACCATATATAGTGGTCAAATACCTTATAAAAGTCAACGGCAACGAAATTGGCCCAGCGTTGACCGGATTCCAAAGAACAAGTGGAGAGCATGTTGAGTAGGCGTTGTGAATTATCAGTGCAAGCGACCTGTCTGTTTGGGATGGTTCTGAAGTGATTCACCAAAACCAGTGACTTGGTTTTATCATTCATAGCTGATGACTCCTCACGTTCTGGGCATCTTCCTTTCTCCATCCCTCCCCTCCCATCTGCATATTTTTAAGTTAATTATAATCACATCAATCTCACATAACAACAAAGCAGGTCTTGTGTGTGTGCGTGTAGCAGACAACTCAAACTCATCACCAAACTCATCATTTCTTTTTGCTTAAAATGTCTCTAAAGTACTTTTATGTTAGAGCTCATTATAAATTAAGATAGAAAAAGAAACCAAAACTCCTATTGGAGTTACCAAAATCCACAACCTTCCAGTTACAGAAGAGTTTATATGTCACTAAGCTATAAGGCTATAGGCTTCCACTCTCTAGCCTGTTTTAATTCTACAAGACTTGCATGTGCAAAAGTAAGACTCCATGTATGCTTTATTCTTATCTCTTTTAGAGAGGGACAAAAAAGATTCAAAGGGGGGTTTTATTTGATGCAACTCACATTGATTTTCAACCATGAAGTTCCACTGATAAGCAATGGCTTCACTTTCTTGCTTATGTCTCTGAGAAGTGAAGACAATGAGCCTATGGTTTTTGGCAAGCATGTCTTTGACCAAAGGCCAATCTTGGCCATCTTGAGGCATACTTGAGAGAGGAAACCAATACTTCATCAACCCAGAAGCATTCAACACTTTGCTTAATCCATTTGGTGACTCCACATAATCTTCCAATATTAGTGTCACTATTTCTCTTGGATTCTTCCCCAAAAATTCCTCTACTTCCTTCAAGACTTTTATTGCAGGTTCCTATGTCAAAATCATACAAAAAAAAAAAATTATTTTTTTTATATAATTCTATCAAAAAAAATTAAAAAAACAAATATCCCTAAATAAGATGATTAGGTTGGCCCACCTCTTTTCTCTTCCTCTTAACCCATTACTACCCACCCAATTTCTTTTTATTTTTTTTTTTAATTTGAGAGCCATGCATTAATTCTTTGAAGTTACAAGTCGAATCAAACCCATAATAATTTCCCACTTTTTCTAAAATAATAAACCACATGTTTATAAAACCCTTAAAAGTACTTAAAAAAGTAATTTCACATAAGTTGAGATAAAACAACTCTCATATATTTACTTGTAACTTCATAAAATTACTTAAAATAAGCTAATTAAACATTCAATGGAAACTTTTATACCACTAGATCATAAGGCCATTGGTCCACACTATTTCTTTTAAAAGAGAAATATAACATATTCCCCAGTTCCTAATTAAATGAGGGAACTATAATGAATGTACAAAAATTAAGAAACTTAATTATTAGTTATTTGTAAGAAATATGTGTTAGTTATCTAAAATACCCTTTAATCATTTGTATTAAAACTACTCCTAATGAAAACTCCTTTAATAAAGGAAATTAATATGGATAATTTGATAATAAATTATAAATTTAAAACATAAAGTGTACCGGTATCTTATATTTAAGACTATAGTAAACTTCATTATTAGCTTGTATATTGAGGGACTAAAGGAATATGATATTATACTTCAACCCAATGAACTTTATTTATCAAATTTATATTTGTTTTTAAGTTATCCCTACATGTTAAAGAAGGGTTTCCATATGGAAGTAATTTTCATTACAGATAATTAAAAGAAATATCTCAGGGAAAATGATATATATATTTATCAATAACTAATTTTTTAATCTCCGTAAATTAATTATCTAAAAACAGTCTTTATATTTAGAGTATAATATAAATATAAATAATTATATATATATATATATATAAATAGGGCAGCAACTAAAATGGCAGACTTACAAATGCAGTTGTGGGATAACATTTTCCCTTGAAGGAATGGCACAACCAAATGTCTCCTTTATAGTCATAAGTGTCCAACATAAGAGCTCGAACTCCATTCTGCAATATAATGAATATTAATTTCCTAATTAGATCATTAATTACTTTCACCATGAAGCAAAGCAATATATATATATAATTAGTTAATAATTAATTATTTTGTTCGTTCTTACACGTAGCTGCTGCGTAATGCTGTCTTCTTGATTGGAGAAAGTGACTCTGGGGAAAAGCCCTTCAGGATTCATGATTAGGGTTTGGTTTGATGACTTCGGCACTTCTCTTGTAATTGCAAATGAGTTGTGTGTTGTCAAATATGCGTATTTGTTGAAGGGCAATGAATCATTCTGTTAAGAAAAAAATTCGTCATGAATTTTTGCAAAATTAAATAAAAATAATCTTATTTGTATAATATATTAAAAAGTTAGTTTCACAAGGATTTAAATTCTCAAAAAAAAAAAAAACCATAAAGCTTAAAGTCAGCAAAAATTACTTAGGCTCTGAAGCTACTTTCAACTCAAAAATTAAATTGCACTTTCCAAATGAATTCTCAAACATACATTATTTTTTTTTTTAGTGAATAAAGATAAATTTTTTTCCATACAAGTGGCTGTTCTGCTTCATTTTCTCAAGTCCCATCAACTGATTTTCTTCAAACTTGCTAACTCTATTACAAACATCCAAATATTCATACACAACATTTTTACCCCATCGAAAACCCTCTAGAAACTTGTGATTTATACATGCCGACTCTAATTTTTAACATAAAAGACAGTTAATTTTTATTAGAAAAATTAATGGGATTACGTAGATTACTTAAAAATATTTACATATATATAAATTATTAGGTTATATATCATTATAAATAAGATAAATCGTTGGAGACAAATAATGAATATAAATAATGTAAAGTATCTATAATCAAGCATAATCAGATGGTATCAAGGAAGTCACAGTATGTGTGTGTGTATATATATATATATAGAAGTCGCGGCGTGTGTGTGTGTGTGTGTGTGGAGATATGTACATATACACAGAGAAAGAGAGGGAGATATATGTACCAGAAGCTTGAAAGGGTTTGAAGAAGTTGATCTGACACATCTTGATCCCGGGAATATGGCTGGGCAAGAATTGCAGAACAGCCCTTCTCCACAGTGTCTTCTTCTTGAGCATCTCTCCATAACCTGCTGAATAAAACAACAAATTAAACCACCTTCAATCTCTCTCTCTCTCTCTCTATATATATATATCTCTCTCTCCCTCCCGCACACAATAACAACACCAAACAATGGTTCATGAGATTCTCTCCCTCTCTCTCCTAAAAAGGCATCAGCAACACGTTTAGGATTTGCAGAAACTAACCTTGGAATCAGTATCAGCAGAAGAAGATGGAGTGGTGATGATGATCAGGAGGAAGACAGAAACAATGAATAGTAATGACGGCACAGCCATTGAAAGTGAAGGTCAAGCTTTCTCAGTGTCTCTGTGTTCTGGTTTGGGATGAGAAAGTGAAAAGGTTTTTTTTTTTATACTAGAAAGTGAAAAGGTTTTAGTTTTATGCAAATCAAAGGAAACTATGTCATTTGTACATTTATTACCTTGGATGCTTCCCACAACTTCTTTAAAATTTAAAGTAAATTTGGATGTTTCCACCTCTCGGATGCTGTTCAATTCTTCAGTTTTTTTTTTTAAAAAAATTTCTTTACTTTATAAATCTATAAATCTGATTTAGAAAAAAAACATGAAGTTGATTGACGGCATGCACAAATCATAAAAGTTCAACATATTTGGTCAAGTAGTGTCAAATTTAACATACACAGGTTATATGCGATATTGTTACTATTTGAAAACCTAAAAAATGAATTAAACCAAGAAAAACTTTCATAAATACAGCATTTTTAAGTAAAAATTGCTATGATAAATTTGCACATCAACAAAAAAAAATGACATAGATAACACATGGACTTGTTAATTTAACATATTTAATATGAATAACTATTACAATTTGAAAATTTCAAAGTGACATTGAATTTAAGAAAACTTTCAATGCAACATTGCTTTTAAATAAAAATTTTCAGGATAAAAATATACTTTAATTGTACTATAAAATATCAAATGTAATAAAAAGTCACATTATTTGTATGCTTTATGAATTAAATTAAAAGATAATTGCTGAAAAATACTCTATTACAAAATTTAAGGACCTAGGTTTTGTTGCAGGTACAACTTATCTTCATTGAATGTAACTCTTTTTCAACTCTTTATAACATATATTTACCTATGTGTAATATTTTTAGTTTTACACACTTAAAAATAAGTTATGACAGTTAAAAAAAAGTTGCACAAGTGTTTTGAAACAAATTTTTAAAGATTTTAACCATTTTTCCATACTTCAATTACTTGATTTGCAGCAGCATAATACCGACCACCTGTCTATTTTTCTTCCTACGTTACTGGATTGCAATTTGGAAAAAAAAAAAAAATCCAAGTCTTCTGTAAGTAGTGTGACTTTTAAATATTTTATTTTATTTTATGCTGTCAGGTGAATTGATTTCTTATTTTAAATTGATAATAAAGGTGGTCTTCTTCTTCTTCTTGTTTTTTTTTCAGAAAAATAATTGAGGTGTTCTTAAAACAATGGGATTAAAGCAAAATTTTTTATCAGCTGATACAATTAAGTTTTGAATGTCTAAAAATAAATATAATATTTTTATATCAAATAGATATAATATTTTAAAAATAGTGCAATTTTATTAATTTTATTAAATTGGTATAAACATCCCACATAAAAATAGATATCTACATTTGAGGCAATTCAATAAATATGATAAAATTGCATTATTTAAAAAAAACTATTTCTATTTATATACTTTTCAAAAATTTAATTGTACCAACTGTGTCAGACACCCTTTATATAAAAAAAAAATTATTGTTAAAATTGCATATTGACTTATAGAATTTGAGGTTTAATGGTCCTATCACGCCCGTATGTAATCCTCTCCCAATACATCGACATATGAGCTGCATCAACAAAAACCATAAGTGAATAAAATATTTTGAAACTCATATATTATTGTATAAAATAATTAAAGAAGTTTCAATTAATAGAATACTTTAAATTTTTTAATGGCGTTTTTAGAGGGCAATAAACATAGAATTTAAGTCTGCTAATAATGTAAACAGAAACGTTAAGCATAATGAGCGATCTCGCAATCTCAAGAGCTTTTATTATGTAATTATTGGATACTTTGAAGTTTGATGGTGTAACGTATTAATTAAATAGTTTCCTTAAAAATAAAAACAATTGAAAAACCCAACAATGCCCGAGGACATAAATTAGATAATTAATATTAGAGTTGGTTGACTGTTTTAGGATATTACAGAAGCTAAACATATTACTTTTAGAAAACTACCCTCGGTATTTCATAAATTAACTTTTTAAAGATATTAAAAAGGTTAATTAACTGATATATTTATTATTTTTATTCAAACTAATTTACTTGGCTTATAAACCGATATATAATCTCATGATACATATAAATATTTTATAATATATATTATAAATAAGTAATTTATTTAACTTTTTTTAATTCTTTCAGAAAAATAAACTAACTCTCGTATTAACAATATAAAATATTATTTGTATTATTGTTTTTGTTTCAGAAATTAATTTTCCTAACCAATTGATATATAATTTAATAGTATATGTACTCTCATAAAATATATTCAATTTTTAACTGATATATATATATATATATTAACAACAAAAATAAAATAATATTAGAGAGGGACGAAGATAAGATGAGTGAGATAAAACGTGCTGCTTGGAAACTACCGGGAAATTGCTATTCCCATCTGTCCTTACCACTCCATTTCCTGGTGGGCCTCGAATAGACATTTGTGCCAAAATGTTTGACATGTAATTATTTTTATTTATCATTAAATTCGATAACTTTTCAGTTTAATTGAAAGGTACAATTTAACTTGACCCTCTTTAATTATAACCTATTAAACTTTATTTTTATTTGCATATAATCCCTCAAGCTTTGAATTATACGCAAATAAACTCAATTTTAAGCAACATTTATAAATAAATAATAAACAAAATTGATAGTATGTGAGTTATGTATGACATGAATGAGGCTAAATAATTTATTTTTATTTTTTTATACATAAATTTTTGGTAATGAGTTGGGTTTACTCACAATTCAAGGGTAGAGTGAGATAGACATTCCTTTTAGGTTATATCAATGTAGAGTGGTGCGAATCGTCAATTATTTTCAGATGTTTACCTAAACATCCAACTGCTAAGATGCATCCTCAAGTGCTACAGTAGTGGTTCAAACCCTTTTCATATGATGAGAAGTACTCAAATGCCTTACCATAATTTAAGGGCAATTCAAGCTTAAACGAACATGCTCTAACTTTAATGAGCTCCAAACTAAAAAACACTGAAATTTAAGGGGCCTGTTTGTTCATGTTTAATGTTTTCTTGTTTTCAAAATTATTTTATATAATTATTTTTACAATAAGTTCAAAAAGTAAAAAAAAAATAATTTTTTTTGGAAAATTGTCTTAAAAATTACACTTTTTTTAACAAAAAAACATATTCAGATTGGAGGGTGACATTTTGATAAGAACTCAAATCCTTAAATGAAAAAAAAGTAATAAAGCGTCTCTCAATTTTTTCAAAAGAAAACTAATAAATTCAAAAACAAAAATAGAGAAAAATAACCAACAAAAATAAAGAAAACAACTAAAGCTTGTTTTTGATTTTATATTTTTTGAAAAAATTGTTTTCTTGTTTTTAAAAACAACTTATTGAAAATAAAACACCAAACAATTTTTCTTGTTTTCTTTTAAAAAGCAACTTACTGAAAATAAAACTAAATAAATTTTTGTGTTTTTTTATTTTAAAAAAATTGTTTTTAAAATGGAAACAAACAGCCTCTATAGTAAAAGCAATTATCTCTTTTTTTACCAAAGAATGTACTATTTCATGTTATTAATATAAAAGTTAGTTGAATTTTCTTCAAGAGATAAACGGAACTAATTAACTGATATATTTTTTATTATTTTCTAAACTAATTTGTCTAGCTTACAAACTGATTTATAATTTAATGATATACATAAATGTTTTAGAACATATAATTAAATGATTTATTTAGATTTTTGATATTTCTAAAAAGTTAATTGGTTTTAATATTAAGAACCAGTAGTATCACTTTATTCTGTAGAAGAAATTTTCGGTAATGTTTTTGTTTTTCAATTTTACCTTTATTTCATTCTTACCGAAAAAAAAAGAAAGAAGAGAACTCTTATAATTCCTAAGCTCAATAAATTAGAAGGACTTGGTTTAAATTAAAATTTAAAGTGAATCAAAATCTGAAAGGAAGTTTAGGAATTAACACTTAATTTTCCCTGAATAACAGAGAGGTATATAACAGATAATAAATAATGGAAAAAAAAATAATTCTTACTCTTCACAATTTCATCATATTTTTAATTAAGTCCCTCTATTTTTTATTGAATCTTTACAGTTTCATTAGTATAACTATAAGCACGACGCGCATATTAAAAAAAAATGCCAAATAAAAGAAAGCTATGTAAAAGTATAATGATAAAATAAGTATAAAAATATTGTGCTTATAATCGTCTCCTATGCCCATAATATGGTTTATCATATGACAAAGTTGGATTGATAAATATGTTGGGCGTGCAAGGCATTCATGATCAACATCTTCATTCTCAATAGCTCCATCCTTATGGCTAAAAAGAATATTATTCTAAGAATCTGGATCATACAACATGAATCAATTGTTCCTGTCTCTAATAAATGCCATATGAAAGTAAGTGTAGTAGTAAGTTTGCTATACAATTTTACAACAAAACGAATAATGAGCGGTTCAAAAAACTCATAAATTGCCAAGTTCTGTGCTGATAGAGATGCTGGCAAATTATTGACCCTAATAGAGACAATCTAAACCTCCTTGAAACTAATCACCCTGAATTTTATATCACACAATGTTTTCCCTGCCAATGAGAAATAATGACAATATTGTCAGAATATGTAAGGATATGAGTAGGAAATAGGTCAGTGCTGAGAGTACCTCAAAAACGTTGTTAGGGGGCTGCGGTATGCAATGGTTGAAGTAAGGAGCTTCATTGGTTTTTTCACATAACATCATTGATTTTTTTACCTCAAGCTTTTTGAGCCAACCAAACGCCATCCCAAACAAGCTTGCCTCATGCACGGTTCACTAATTTTCGCTTCCCTAAAAATTCCACCATAGATATGAGCAAACCATCTCATTCTTGATCAACTTTTGTTGCCATAACATTATCTCTTAACTACCAAGCCATGGATTGAGATTGTAAAAAAGCAGACCCCACAGACTAAAGATTCTTTAACTGACCTTTCCGCTTCTTATCGTAGCAGAATGAGCTCCCACAGCAACATCGGAATGCTTTGATAGGGTGATCATGATCATCAAAGTCAATACCATAATCCTGCAGATAATTTCACACACTTGTTATTGATGACAGAAAATGGGTGACCTCGGACAAAAGTGTAACAAGGTGAGATGCTTGCGGAAATTTAACTGCGTTCTTGAGATCAGAAAACCATATTCCTAGCCCAAGGTATAAATAAAAGAATCTTTATCAGTCAAAACAAATTGAGAGGAACAGTGTCGAAGTAAAGCTTGCAGGGAAAAAGATGCAAATATCATGTCATATTGATTAAGGCTCAAGCCCACTTACCCATGTCAACTCCTCATAAGCTCGCACTTTCCTGTTAGTGAAGAAGGCAAGCTGCAGATAACAACAGAAATCAACTCTTAGTATTTTCCTCCTTCCCCAAACTTATTTAATTGAACTGTTAAGAATCCATCCTTATAGGCTCATAAATAAGGTGAAACGTGAATACAGAATCAATTAAAAATGTACATGATAATAATGCCGATCAGGAGTCTCCACTTCAACGGGAATGTCAATTAGATTTGCATCTGAGCATCTGAAAGTGAAGAGCGCACATGGTTTTAGAAAATTTAGATGAAAAGAAAAGGAGAAGCACAGAAAAAAAAGCTACAATAGTTCATAGACCTCAACAGATCAAAAGCAACAACACACATCCAAATGACAGGATTTTGTGGATCACTAAAGAAATTTGGAACTGTATGGTTTGGCAAATAAGCTATTCAATCTAGTGATTTAAGAAAATATCGTTGTTTTCCAAATGTAAGCCTTTAGACATATAACCATTACCTATGATTGATAAATCTGGCAACATTTCCATTATATGTTGCATCTAGACACAATGCCTCCTCATCCTTTAACACCCCTTCTGAGCCCCAGTCTGCATCAAGGGTTACAGGATATGTATGTCTGTCATTGCAATTTTTGTGCACATTTCTTTCATACAACTCCATGTTGGTTAATATTTCGCCCACATATTCACATACAAAGGATCCCCTAGGCAAATCTTCCAGTGT
>QFDD01003415.1:0-18112 GCA_006871305.1 Vachellia collinsii | reverse complement strand
ATTTTTTTTTTTTTTGCTTCTAAAACACTTTAATAATCTTCTTTACATCTCTCTCACCTAATTGTTGTCAACGGAACATCTATAGGGTAATTTTTGAAAAATAGACAAAAACTAGAAATAGATCATTACATTTATAATCAAAATCACCTTCCAATTAGATACTACACTAAGGATAAGGAGTATTTTAATGTTCTTTCCAAATTGTGGGTTAGAGTCAGGACATGTGTATTCTTTTAAGGTATGGGCTGGGCCTTAAAAATCAAAGAGTTTTTAGTGTAAACGGGGTTTTGGGCTAACCGTATTATAGGCCCTGAAAATATTGTCTAAACCTAGGCTACTTGTTTACGCCTGTTTTAGTTTATTTCCCCCAAATTTCTAAGTGGCGGGTCAATTTTTTTATTTTATTTTGGATGCTCGACTAAGACTTGTATTTGCATTATTCATTTTGGATGTTTAATTTATTGGTCTTTTGGAGTTTGTATACGCATGATGATGATGAAGAAGAATTTAATTTCTCTTAAAAATTATGCCAAAGATTTTGACATTATGAATAGGAAGGGTAGTTAGTTGCCATTTTTGTACAGCCATAAACTAAAAAATATATATGTAATTTTCACAAAATTTAAATCAAGCACGGCAACATCATCGTCATCATCAATCATTAATTGTATCATGCGGTTTTGCGATTCCTTGTTGACTTCAAAATGTCCCTTCTCACCAACACATATTTCGTCCAACAGACCCTTCTAGATTCCTTTGAGTCTCAAATTTGTCCCTGCTCACCACAGAAGGATGATCCTATCTTACCTGCTTTAATTAAGATTAAGTTATTTGAATCTACTGATCGATGAAATTAAGACAGTGTTTTGCTTAGTTTGCAGTGTTCCCCAAAGACCAAAGGATGAGTAAGAAACGGGTAATAAAGCTTTAGATGGCTAATGGGTTCATCTCAGCCAAGGAAGGGTGTGAAGTGGAAGATGATGGTATTTAAGATCATTTTTTGAGGATGTTAAGATAGATGAGTTTGACTACCACACATGGTTCAAGATGCATGATATTGTTCACGATTTAGCCCAATTCGTTACAAAGGAAGAATGTTATAGCAGTGCATTGAAAAGTGGCCACACCTGGTGAAAGGACTCATAATCTCTCATTTTAAAGGAGATGAGCGATTTCATAAATAATGGTCGTCACATTTGCACAAAGTGGAATCCTGAAAGACTTCCACAAATCTAGAGAATTATGCGGTTAATACTGCTTCTTGTGACATATTTTTGAAATATAATCTTTTGCGGGCTCTTCACCTCAAGTGTTTTAAAGAGGTGCCACTCAAAACGCTTCCCGATTTGATATATATGTAGATTGCAGAATTTGCAGGTTTTGATTTTGAATGATTGAGTGTTCCTCAGAAAGTTGCCAAAGCAATTGAAGTACTTAAAGTCTTTCCGTCATCTACATTCGAAAGAGTGTAGATCATTATCCAGATTGGCCTTTGAGATGGGTCAACTAACTTGCTTGAAGACCTTAAGTACGTATATGGTCGGTACGCAAAAAGGGTTCTTATTGGAAGAAGTAGGAACTTTGAAACATGAAGGAACACTTCACATCAAGAGCTTAGTGAGAGTGACAAGTGTGACGGATGCCAAAATGGCCAATTTGGCTAATAAGCGCCTAAACAAGTTGGAGTTATACATCATGGGAAAGGAATTACAAACAATGCCAATTACAGGAAAACGAGGAGAAAATTCTTGAAGCTCTTCAACCTCATGCGCAACTTAAAACTTTGCTTATAAGAGGATATTTTGGTTCCCAACTTCCTCATCAACGGATAGTCAATCCTACTCTAAAAGATCTAAGTTGCTTAAAACTCATGAATTGTAAAAATCTTTCCTGCATTTCGTCCCTAGTGCAGCTTCCATCTTTGAAGCGTCTGAGTTTGTCGAACATGAATCGCATGCAATATATAGATCAATGCTGGGGTTGACGACGACAACAACAGAGGTTTCCAAGCTTTGGATTCCGTAATGTTGGAAAGGCTACCAAGTCTTATAAAGTTGTCAAGGAATATGGAAAATTCAAATTGGTTGCAAGTTTTCAACATCTCCTTGCCCTCGAACATCTAACTATTAGAAGATGCCTTGAGGTGGAAAATTTCCATGATGTTTTACAACATATCGTGACCGATCATTACGTTCGTACAATCTCCCAAATCTAGCGTCCTCGCCTGATTGGTTGGGGTAGGTCGCTTGAGTTATTGGCTATATCTGGATGTCCCAAGGTGATCACTTCCAAGTAGAGCATACAGAGGACTCGCAAATTTGAAATATTTGAAAATTGATAGTTGTCCGGAGTTAGGGAAGAGATGTAAAGAGGAAACAGAGGGAGGATTGGCACAAAATTGTTCATGTTTCACATCGTGATATACAAGATTAAGATGCATGTTTTGCTCAACATGTATGTTCTTCATCTTATTTCGTTCACAAGTTAAGGTCAGCTGTTCTCTAATTTTCATGTCTACAATTTGCTGTAATATTGCTTGGATCATGCCTTTTTTTTTTTTTTGGGGGGGGGGTTGTGTGTTTAGATTCCCTTTTTTTTTTATTAGTTAGGTAAGTATGTAAAACACTTTAGCCTATTGGCTTACAGAAAATTGTTTTTGAAGTACTTTTTGAGTTTTAACATTATATATTGTTTACCTGTTGTGTTGTATGACTTTTTAGTGATTAAATTGCTTATATGAGATTGATATTATTTCTTCCTTCATACAATGAAATATGGGATTGTTGTGTAAATAGATATTGATGGTATTCTTTAGACAGCAAATTTATTGGGTTCCAAGTTTTGTATTTTTCTAAATTATACAAAATGGAGGGCATGGCAGTGTTTCCTATTACAATGTGTGTTTAAATTAGCTTTTTTATTAGTGATTTTACATTAAATGAGGCAAGAATGTAAAGGACTTTTGCCTCTTGACTTGTGGAAAAGTGTTTTGGAAGTACTTTTGAATTTTAACATTATATGTTGTTTACTTGTTGTAAGACTTTTTAATGATTAAATCGCTTATATGAGATGGATATTATTTCTTTCTTCATACAATGAAATACGATATTGCTGTGTAAATAGATATTGATGTTATTCTTTAGACAGCAAATTTATTATGTTCCATGTTTTGTATTTTTCCAAATTATACAAAATAGAGGGCATGGCAGTGTTCCTATCACAATGTTGTTCCTTTTTTTGCCCCCTACCGTGTCATTGTCATCAAATATTCTCAACCATGTGGCAGTTCTGGGTGAATATTACTCACAAATTAGTTGTAAAAGAACTCGCAATCTTTTGAGGTGCTTGAGATGGAGCTGAAATTTCTAATTGACTTCATTTAATTTTCTTCTTAAAATTCGAATATATATTACAGTATTAATTTTCTACTGCATTTTGTGTTTGAATATGGAACTGAGAAATCTCTGCTTCTATATGTTTCCAATCCTTAATATAAGATTCATTTTATAGTTTAATTTGAACTATAAATTAGTGGGTCTTATATAAAAGCGAAAGGGAGTATATTCCTTGCTGCTTTCTGCTGGTGTCATTGGGCAAAGTTGGAAATCAAGTTTGGTCTAATCGATCTTTTGCTATGTGACTTTCTTAACGAGTCATTGTTTCAAATCTAGAAATCATGGTGGGAGAGCATTTTGCATATTGAAATTTGGATCTTCCTTTAATTTTCTTTTCCAGCTGCCATCTTCCATGCATGCTTATGTAACATTTCAGAAACTATGCTCTTTGTGCGTATTATTATTCTGTGTTTATACCATTCCATTCATTCAATAATTCACCCCCGAACCTTGGTTTCTTCTCTTACTATTAACCGTTTCATAACTGAGCTTCGTTGTTTATATATACTACTATTAGTTGTCTTTTCATCGTTTATGGTAATACACAGTCATCATGTAGGGAATAATTTAAATCAAGCTCCTATATATGTAACTTGGCCATTTAAAAGTTACAACACATAAATATAAGTGCAGATATCTGAAATAGAGCATTAAATGAATTAAGGAATTGCAGATGTATATATAAAACATCAATTTGGTTCCTCTCTCTTTAATAATCCAAAGATATACACCAACAGATTTAGGACACCAATATACTTTAAGCCTATACCTAAAAACTGATGATAATCATTTACCAAAACTAATTGAATTTCACTTCAATTTGCTTTACTCGCTCAAGAAAAATTTCCCATTTGTGCAGTCACACACACACACACAATGTGAGGTTAGTTGAATGAATATATATAATGTTTTGGAATTGATCGAAAAGGAGGGACTAGCTAGCTAATTAAAATTGTGTAAATCTTGCGAGGAACACAAAGAGATGATCTCTTCTAGGGTTCCATAGGTACAGTCCTTGTATTTATTATCATATAAAACACATTGGCCACTCATTAATGATGGTTTTGTCTCTGAGAAATTCATTTGAAGCAAATAATCTTCCATCTCCAAATGATCCAAAGGTTCAGATGTGTATGCTGCAACTTCTTCATGCATGCTTCCATAAATAGGTACCTCTATATCCTGCACACCACATTTATTAACACTATATTAATTATTGCCGACACTTGCACACACATACACACGCTTTATATGAGGGTTTTTTTTTTTTTTGGGGGGGGGTCTTTTCTTTGGAAACGTTTGGTGAGTTAGTCAAAAGCAGTTGTTGGGGATGGTGAAGAAAAGCTATAAGAGCACACACACACACCGGAGTCAGCTAGTCCAGGTTATTTTCTAGAAGAAGAGCTTTATGAAAAGATCATATGGATTTCATCATATATACTACTCCTTTCGTAACTTTAAGATCAAAGAACTAATAATTCAAACTCATATACATTATGTGGACCACTAAGTAGAAATTACAACACATAAAGTCATGGTAAAACTTCATTGACACTTGTACCCTGTGAGTTTTTACTTTTATGGGTTGATTAAGGATTGACATTTAAGGCACAGCTAATGAAGCTGATGGTAAAGCAGAGCGCGCGTGCACATACATATGGAATCTTGTTGTCCTAGGTTAAAATGCATCCACTACATTGAAAGATTTTTCAAATAACACTCAGTAAGCTAACTTATTTATAACTCATACATAATTCAAAAGTATTTTTTCATTTGTACCCATTATTCTTAAGTATTTTTAGTGTAATTTTGCTCTTGCTTTAGGATGTTGGATGTGCAAAAAAAAAAATTGCTGTAAAAATACCTTCTGATACTAAATGTTACCAAAAAAAAAAATACTTCAAAGGGTTTGATATAATAACTTAACCCAACCTCTTTTTTTTTGGATAATCATGGAGAATAATTAGCTAAGACAAAAAGCGAAATTTAAATTAAAAGAAGCACCTGAAACAGATCTGATGGGCCCTCCAGAGAATACGTATTAGCTGCACTACTGTTTGCTTCATCACAAGCGAATTGTGCTTGAAAATCATCTACCATAACAGCTACAGTGTGTGTTCCTTGAGTCAGATCCGAAGAAGAAGCATCACAATTTGGAACAACTTTATTAGCATGACCATTATGGTTCACAACTTTATTATCATCTTCATCTTCTACGGGTCCTACGGATTCCTTCTTTATGGCTTCCTTATCAGTTTTGTCTTCTTTAGGTGATTCTGAGGTTTGGATCGTCTTCTTGAAAACGCGACACAATGAGTACGAATCCTGTGAGATATAATCACTTAAGTATCAATATTTATGAATATCAAACATACGGAAGAAGCAAGAAAAGTATAATAGCAGCACATATAGATCAGAAAAAGCAGGTTTTAGAAAGAGTGAATACGAAAAGTATAAAGCATATCACTCAAGTACATGGATCTAATTCTGAACTCTTAATTCATAGAAAAATAAAGTTCTTTAAATCATAAAGAGAAAGCCATGTGTATGTTAAAGCTCAACAACAGATATGTGGACTTGACTTATTTATGATACCATCTTTAATTTAACTTTACCTAACACTAATTATCATTGTGATTAAAAAGAGGAAAAATGAGATGTAAAGCAAAGTACTGAACTTAGTGAGGATCATCGAGGAAGACTTTGGTGTCTTTTTAGGGTTTCTTCTTTCAATCATTATCAACCGTTCTTCTGCAGCAGAAAACACAAGACTCAAACCCCATACAATAGACTTATTGACATCACAACCAAGTACAGCAGTTTTGTTAACTTATTACTCCTTCTATCTGAAAACTCTTATATGTAATCACAACATAGCCCTTTCTGCCTTTCCGGTTGGTCAGCTCTCGATGAAAGAGAGAATGCAATAGGTACAAGTAGTCGTTGGAAGAATCACACCTCAAAAACTAAGAGTTGGAAAACTCATGGTTTTGTAAGGCCTTTACTTCAAGGCAACCTTTCCCATTTGGTACTTAATACAGGCTGTCTTTGAACCTAGTATCGATTTAAGGTTTTTGATTCTAACGGGCTTTCTAGCTATAAGAATCCAACCAAAAATACATATACATACCATTAAAGATGAGTAAATACTTGAAGGTTGTGAATCAATGAGGCGATACTCATGCATAACCCAGTTTGTTCTGATGCCATGAGGAGCTCTGCCTCTATAATACACCAACGTCTTCTTCACCCCAACAGATCGCTTTTGATGATAACTCACTGGTCTATCTTTCCCTGTAGCTTTCCAATAACCAGCTCTTGTTGCCCTATTAGTTCTTGATCCGTTTGGGTACTTTCTATCCCTTGGACTGAAAAAATACCACTCCATATCTTTACTTGGCAACAATGACTTATCTGCAAGCAGTTATTTCTTATCTCAGATGAACCATATAGCATAGTTTATATATATATATATAACTAACAGTTTAAACCAATAATGAAAAAGAACCTGCTAGAAAGAATTCATATATATATATATATATATATATCTGTAGATACCTGGCAAATCCCAAGGCTCATGTTTGTATAGATCAACTTCAGGGATTATGTGAAGCTCCATTGAGAGACCTGTTATCTTTCTTTCTAGGTAGTAAGAAATAAGTTCTTCATCTGTTGGATGGAACCGAAATCCAGGTGGGAGAATACTCCGAGGAGCCATTGTTGCAATTCTAGATAAGAGATGTTTTGTTGTGTGGGGGGGGGGGGCGCGCGCGGGGAATAATGATATGTATGAAGTGTGTGTGTGTGTGTGTGTGTTGTGAGCCAGACTGGCTTGTACGACAACGAACTATATATAGAGGCCACGCACTCTCTTGAGATCGATCAGAGTGGATCATATATAGAGATGTGGTTTGTATTGAGGGGCTAAAGTTGAAAAGGGAGGCTCTTTGGCTTTTGAGGAGATTCCAATATATGTGAAACTAGTTTTTATCCACAAAAATATAATGTTCTACACAGTTTACCATTTTTCTTTCTCATCCATCTGATCACTGTAATAAGTCAAATTTTGGACAAGAGAGGAAGATCTGTTTCCATCAAGTTAGACCATCAAAATAGAATATTTATAAATTTTCGGTTCCTTGCTAATTTTTCATGGTCCAAACGGAGTAACTCAGTTATTTACTCATCATGCAATAATTTTTATTCTAGTATCTTCGAGCATCATTATACTATTAAAAAAAACTGTGTTGATCGATGAATATATATTGTTGCATGCTATTTGTTTTAGGACGTAAATTAACGTGTTATGGATGATATCTTGGTGTTCAGGATATCATATTTTATTCTCTTAACACAATACTTACGAAGGAGAACAAGGTATAGAATCTTATACGTATAGTATAACAACTAGCGCAAGCAAGTAATATACGTTCTCTATACGATCCAATTGATTAATTTAATTACCAACTTGCCTTTCAGCGTGGGGGAAGCAGATTGTCAATTTTTAGAAGAAAATTAAATTATAAGAAGGATCGTGTATTTAATATTTATCCCAATGGAGATTGAATATTGTTATTTCTGTATATGTGAAACGACCTAAATTATAAGAAAAAGGTTAATACTTTAATATACAAGATTAGCTTGCATGGTTTTTATTAGCCAGCAATATATTACTCAATTATGATATTTTTTATAAAAAAGGTTAATAATATTGTTGATCTTTAAGTTTGATCATATTTTGGTTTTTGTTTTCTATAATTTCTAATTGTTGGTTTTGATCCTTATAATTTTATTAGGACTTAAGTTTAAGTTTAAGTATATGGATCAAAATTAAAACTAAATAAAAGTATAGAGAATAATTGTTAAATTCGGACTAAATATTTATAAAATTATAAAGACGAAAACTAATGATTTGAAATTATAGAGTCAAAATTAAGATTCGATCAAATTATGAGGATTAACGGTGGTATTAAGCCAATAAGCCATATAAAAAACATGACATACTACCTCATATATTTAATATAAAAGTTAATTGGGAATTGGATTTGATCCTAGATATCATATTCCAATCCTCATTGTCTATATATGATGAAATTTACAATATTTTTAATCCACATTGATTGTATATATTGAGGTTTCAAAATAAAATATGGTACCTTAGGAATATTAACTCATTTATTATAAATAACTAATTTAACTAATTTCTTTTATTTAGCCAAATAGATAACTTAACTAATATTGGAGAGGAAGTGAGATGAGAGATAGAAAGAAAGAGAGAGCACGAAGGAGCTTGAACGTATGCCAGATGAATAGGGAGCATATAATTAAGTAGAATTAAATATATATTTAGACCATGTGTATAAGTGAAGCGGTGCATTTAATTAATATTCATATGAACAGAAAATAAAGCAGCTTAATAAAGTGTTTAAGCATGTTACAAAGCCGTTGCATTGCTAATAAATTATATCCAAAGCTGGATATTGCAATATTCTTTTCTGAACATACACATAATTTTTTTCTTTTGGTCCATTAGAGCATACTCATATTTAAAATTTTTTTTTCCTTCATGCTTTTAATATGACACCCACACATATAAAGTTTTGTTGGCTTTTCTTTTGTGCTACGCTCTATCATTAAATATTTTTAATTCTAAGATTTTGGACAAGATAGGTTTGCGGCGTCTTCTGCCATGGCTTTTGTCCAATACATATAATTAATCAATTAGATGCTAATTTTTGTTCCCTCGGGTCCATTATATAAAAGCTCCAATTGAATATGTGAGTTAAAATTAGTTATTTCTTGGGAAATCTTAAAGTTATCCTCAATAAAAAGTGATTAATTAGAGTTTGGTTACTTAGTTTAAAAGTTTTCCAGGTAATTAGGAATATTAATTAGATAGAATGTTTAATGTTTTCAACAAAATAAATTATGTTACGAAGCATACAGGTATTTATAGTAAGGACTAGATTTGAGGGAGTAATTATTATGCCATAGTATATAAAATTTTGGTGAACATAAAAAATAGAGAGAATTACTATAAAGTCTCATCCAAGAGAATTAATATCAGAAAGGTCCCAAGAAGTTGTCAATGCGAGTTACATAAGTTGTCAATGGTAGCTGCTTGAGTTGTCAATGAGACCTTTCTGATATTAATTTTCTTACATGGGACTTTAGAGCAATTCCGCCTAAAAAATATGATGTCATTGAAATAACCACTGGCTAGCTCATCAACCTCAAAAATAAAAAAAAATTATGACCTAAAATGATAAATTTTAAAGATGATATATTTTCATATATATATATATATATATCTGGTTTGCCCATAAATTATTGCTGTTCAACTCTCAAGTTTGTCCAAAATTAAACTGTTACTTTCATGCTAAAACTAATCTACCATCTAATACAATATGCATGAAGTTTTTATAAATAAATTTGCAAAAGGGTAAACAATCATAAGTGCTACAAATGAAAGTGAAACATCACCATAATTAAGTATAGTTCTAACTTGATAATATCCTAATTATAGTTAATGTTAGAGGGGTCAATGTGATCGTTTTTCTGGGTTGTCTTTAATAAAATTTAGCCCCAAGGAATTAAAAAGAACCCTTTTATCATCATAATTCATCGTCAATCATGAATCTGTCTGAAAAATTCTACCTGGCTCACACACATACAACAGTCTCTGTGCTCTTTTTCTTTTCATATATGTTTATTGCCCCTTTAATTCTTCTTTTTCTCTCTGCCATCCTACCTTTCTTTTTCTTTACTATTTTCCTTTGTTCCCCCTTATTTAGTGCCCCTTTCCTTAAAATATCATTTTCGTTTGGCTAAAGATCTTCAAAACACTTTAATGATTACAACACAAAATCTTTGACTGGTTCTCTCTCGCTTAATACTGTTGTACCGACAGAGAACATTGGGATAATTGACCAGAACCAGGGTTTAAGCTAAGTGTGGTTGTAAAACATAGATAAGTGAATTATCTTTAGAAAAAGATAATGCCTTTGGAGACATATTTAATTTTTAATTAAAAGGTTTTGTTGTTGGAAAATGAAAGAGAGAGGAGAAAAGAAACATACCGGCTTCGGATCCAAATAGGGTTGCTGAGAGTTCAAACTACTAGAAACTAAATCATATATAGCATTATATCAGATACACAACACGAGAGAAAAGAAAAGGAAGCAAAAATATTTAACTGAAAAACTCAATGGTTGAGGTGTGGAATAACTGATGGAAATAGACTCTACTTATAGTATTGTGTGGAGGATATTTAATAGGAAGCAAAAACAATCTTAGTTTAATTAGAAAGGTTTATTTTAGCAGGGTTAAATAGAAATAATTTGTAATGGGTTCAAGTTATTGTTTGATTGCTATACGCAAATCGATAATACTTGAGTAACATCGTGTATAACTTTTTTTTAAAATAAAAAAAGTAGAAAGGAGGCTTAGGATAATATTCTCTGAGTCTAAGCCCTCTCTTGGAACCAATTACCCGACTAAGCATTTTGTTTAGTAAGGAGAGCTAAATTAGATTTAGACTTTGGGCAGTTTAGATTTAATTTTTTAAAAGTCTATATTTTTTAAGAAAAATTATTCTAGTAAATATAAAATCTAAAATAAAAACAATCTCTTTATTATTAATTTTTTAAAAAGTAATTTTTTATTTAAGAAAACATTATTTTTAAAAAAATCTAGACTGTTTAAATCAGATATGAATGGTCCATATCTGAGTAGTTCTTCCAATTAAGCATTTAATGCTTAGCATGGTAATCAGATCTCTATGAGTTACTTTCTAACTATATAGATATCTTTGAATCTGGGGCTGTTTTTGATCGATCCACACAATACTAGAGAAAAGGGTTTTGTTTTGTGGAAGTCGCTTTTGCCAAAAGATTTTCTTATTACATGTTTTTATTTTGGAACATTTTCCCTAGCTAACCTTATCTTTGAGAAATTGGAGAGAAACAGCTTTTGATGATTTTGTAAAAAGAGACAGATTCCAAAACTGATCCATTTGAATAATGAAATACTGCAAAATCCACACCATGTAATCATTCAGATCCAATTATAAACACGCATATTCTCTTTATAATTTTTACAATTCTATCACTCATCACATGGGGAGGATTTACTTAATTTTACTTAATAAAAAAATTGAATAAAACTAAGTACCTCTACATTGTTAAACTTTTTTTTTTTTTTTTGTGGGGGAGTGTTTGTAGCTATTCAACCTTTCACATGATCATAGCATTGCTACCTCTAATCTTTAATACAAGAGTCAACTGACTTTTTTTTATAGATTAAGGAAGCTAGATACATTATTCAATGGTTTTTATTTATGTGTATTATTATATCACATGTTAGTTTATAAATCAATCAAATTAGTTTAAAAAAATTAATAAATATAAATACTTTAAAATAATGTATTTATTTAGCTTCCTTTTAAAAAAAAATTAACCAATTCTTATATTAAGACTAGATGTAGTAGCCAAAACTAGAAGAGATTTTGCATACAAGGAAAGAGCAAAGTGAGGTTAATGTTCTCTAAAATAATTTTTCTATCTTTTCTAGAAGGGAGAATTACTATGAATTCTCAATCCTAAAAAGTTCTATATAACAACAATTTCAAATGCACTAAACGACAACCCGTCAATTTTGTTTACTCGTTGTTGAAATTTTTTTTATGATTATATTCTTTCATTAGGATCTCAAAATCATTCTTCCTTTCTAGAACTCCATTTTGAAACTTGATTAACCCCGATAACAAAAATAATATAACCATACTTATAGCTAATGAATGCATAGCTTAGTCTTAATTAGTAGTCTGGAATTTAAACTTCAGGTAATACACACACTTATATGTTTTAATTAAAGAAACTGAAAACTTAATGGCACAAATCAATAGGGTTAAGGTGCATGCCGTGTTATAAACTATTTTATGATTATTAGAGTCAAGGAGTTTAACAAACTAGTCCTTTATTACATAATTACTTATTAAGACACTATGCACAATTTTTTATGAAAGAAAATTACTATACTACCTTATATATTTGATATAAGAGTCAGTTAATTTTTGTTGAATATATTAAAACACATGATTTAAAAGTATTTATTCACTATGTAGTTAGATTATATATTAGTTTATAAGTTAAGTAAATTGGTTTGAAAAAAAATGATAAATATATATAAATATTTTTTATGGTGTAATAACTTTCTTAATCTCTCAAACAAAATTAACTAATTCTTATATTAAAAATATGAAGTAGTACATTTATAATTAAATAATAGTAACAAATTAACAATTAAATTATGATTTAATTTACAAGCCGTTTGATTCATAAAGTTCATAGAATTACAATAAAATGAAACAGATGGGATTGTCATACATAATATAATGATGATTACAAGGCATTTACCTGGTATATTATTATGGAATTATAAAATGAAATTCATATTTTATCTAAGAAATTAAAAAAATGTGAAATAAACCTTTTAACTCTATTAAGGTTGAAAAGAATGATATAAATATCTAAATATTAATTCATAAAAGGTAAAAATATCCACATTTTATTAATTCATACAAATTGTAATTCGAATTATATAGTTAAAACTATGTAATTGGAAATTATCTAATTTGTTGTAGTCCATTATAGTCAGGATTACATTTGATTACATTACTATTTCAACAAAAAACTGTAATTAGTAGAATGCATTATGATTACATATAATCTCCTTCCATATAATCAAACCAAACGTGCATTAGGGTTAATGTGCATCTAGCATCTTAAAGTATTTTATAGTGCATCATGCTCTCGAAAATATTTTTAAGTGTGTTTAGCATTCTAAAGTACTTTTTAGTGCAATCCAATATTATGAAGTATTTTTTCATGTATTCAAAACCAAGAAATAAATAATACTCTAGAGTATTAAATGTATTTAAAAAAACTTTATAATAGTAAATATATCATAGAATATTTTAGAATGTTGATTAAAACATTTTAAGGTGTTAGATGAAACTCCACCCTTTGATTTATCATTGAGAAAATAAAATAATGAAAAATGAATAAAACGATGGAGAAAGCGAATCGGAGAAAAGGAGCAGGTGAGAGGCGGTGGAGAGGCTCTGAGAGAGATGTCGATCCTGTGGGAGAAGAGCGCTACTTGGAGATGGCTCGTCCGGAGGACCAGAGATTCCAAGCCCTTCTTCCTTGCCTTCGCCACCGTATGCGGCGTCGTTCCGGGAGTCATTGGCTATGGCGTCATGCAGCTTACCAACACCCGCAACGAACAGCTTGAGTCCCAGCTTCGGAAAAATGCTCGCCCCGAAACCATGGTACCACTTCACCCTTTCTCCTCATCAACCTGTAATTCGTTGATCCGATGGTTGGCATAGCGATTTGGGTATTTAAACTTTCGGTGGGAAAGATGTGCTGAACTTGTGGGCACTCTAGTGTTAATAAATTTGGATATAATTCATCTTTTCCTTTTCTTAGGTCTGTTTAGGCTAGATGGTTAATTTTTGTAGGGGATACTTAATTCTACTGCTGCTGGAACTTACGGCTACGTTGATGTATTAACTTTAGGTTATTGAACAGTAACCACCAAACGCATGTTCTATTTTAGAATTGTCAGATACATCAATCATGTCATGCCTTGGTTCTCTCTGAGAAAAGACCATATGAAAGTTGCCCATATGTGTACTCCGTGATTTTTAAGTTATCACCTGGAACGGTACCCTGATATAAGTTATAACTTCAATATCAATTGACTAAGTCTCCGACGGGACATGCCTTACGGGATGCTGGTGATTAGTATTTGATCTTGGAATGAAACTTGTTGCTTATCTTGGTACTTTTAGGCTGTTTGATTTGGTATGGTTGCACTGGCTTATTGCGTTTGACTTCGTATATACCAAATTAGGCCTCAAATTCATTTTTCTTAAAAAGAGTAGAGTAAGGCAAAACAAATTGTGAGATTGATTCATCTTATTCTGTTCAGATTGTATAGATAAAAAACTGGATATTTGCAGCAGTGATCCTTATGATAAAGTAATCACGCACCTCAATCTCTGTTTTTTGTTTTTGTTTTTTTAATGGAAGCTGAATCAATGATTAATCAAAAGGAGTACAAGGAGAAACCAAAAACATCCTATGGCAACCTCAACCTTTCTTCATCCACCACCTACTACAAGAAGGTGGGGTTTGATCAAAGGTCCTCTCAGTGTAATTTTTGACTTTGACATAACATATCTTCCGAACTTTTAACATGTGAAAATTTCTCCAGTTGATCAAATGTCCCCGTAATAGCACATTTCTATTACTACTCTGAGTCTGATGACCCTTTGGTGTCCTCGTTCTGTCCTTATTCTGTAACACTTCTTTTTCCTCTATTTTATAACTACATTGATTGCCTATCATATTGGATTCGGATTGTCATAGAAGATAAATCTATCTGGAGATTAAATAACTTTTTTGTTTGTTTTAAGGGAGGTTGAATAACTTAATGAGCTGAATAGTAGCTATCATATGTTTTAGTACCTTTTTTGAGGTCAAAATGAATTCTTTCCTCTGGTGAAAAATCTTATTTTGACAATATGGTTGCTGATGAATTAATTAGATGATGGGACAAGTAAATAAAGAAAGGCTGGCTGAATTCCTTGGAGAGCTACAGCGGAAGGAGGATACAAATGACCGGTATGTTGCTGCACTGAAAGGTGAGACTTTAACCAGAAAGCCGTATGTGAGAATTCAACCTGTTGCTAAGCAAAATGACACTGGCGATGACAAGGAGCAGAAGAAATAAAGTCTGATAGGCATTTGGTGTGAATATACGTACGAGGTATCTGCATGTCAAGTTCTCTATAGTGTTCAGGAGCTCAGTATGAACTTGATGCTATTAGTCTTCGCATTTTGATTTTGATTTTGGTTTTATTCCGTACAGAAGGGGATCCTTGTGAATTTGCATGATTATTTATAGACAGGATTTTTCCTTTTCTAGATTTCGTGTTCTTCTGTGGAGTTAGCAAGTTCTCCTAGGCTATGCGATATTTTGAGGTTTAATCAATCTCAGCATAGGATGTTTCCTTTTACAGTGACGTGAAATAAAACACAATGCCTCCACATTCTATCATGTTCATGTCTCAATTCGCCCACTTTTTTTTTTTTTTTTGGTAATATCAATTTAATTCTATTATCCCTTCCGTCCTCCAAAAAGAGATCGTTACACCAACAGTTCCATATCTAAAACAGTCCTCTTAACCGCACCTTTCTGAAACTATTTCCTTCATTGACTTAGTTTATTAACATAAATGTTCTCCAAGTTCTGAAACAGAGGTGTGGGATGAGACAATGGGACGGTTATATGGAGCAGAAGAGCAAAAGGTGCAATGCAGAGGGAAATAACCCATGTTCAAAAAACCGGATAGGACGGTTCAGATTGGATACCAGTGAACCGCCGGTCTGGTTGATTAATTGAACCAGGTTTGATCTTCTTCTTGTTTTTTTAAAATTTATTTTAAAAAAATTAAAAATCAGAAACACTGAAAAATGGAATCAGAGTGGGATGATATAGTTCATTAAGTTTTTAAGATAATATATGGTAATAAAACTAACCTTTAATTTTCTGTTTTCTATTTAAATAAATTTACACATGAGAACATAAGATAAAATTAATTCATTTTATTCCAGTTATTTTTATCACTGATATTTAATTAAACTTTAAACATTTAAAATATAGGTAAAATAAATATTATTCTAAGTTTTATTTATTAATTTTTTAAAATAAAATAAAATAAAATATATTAAATTATATTATTTTGATATAATATTTTGGTTTGATATCAATATGAACCATTAACCTTTGAATCACTGTTTCACCCGATTCAATGTCCGATCTGCTTTTTTAAACTTTAAAAACATGAGTAGTCCATGTCGCCAACCAAAGTACTCACTTTGGAGGGATTAACATTTTAAATTTTTAAAGCGTTGAGGTCAAGCACCATACAATCATTGTCACTAGTGCTGGTAAGTCATCTAAGTCCATTTCGTCTATGAAGAAATCCCAATTGGCTAAACATACATTTTAGTATAACTAGAATGTGCTGAAATAAGTTTTAACAAAGAAAAATTATCTGAATGAATCTATTTTCTCCTTAAGCTTCAGCGAGAATTCTTGCCATTTTTAACTAATGTCTAGAGTAAGTTCATTTCGGCCTTTTCCAATTCTATATCCTTGAACGTTGTCCCAAACATGATATAAACCAACATGATATAAAACCACCATCGAACTAATCCTTTCCGACTCAATATTTTACCAATCCAAATTCATTATCTTGAACATTGTCCCAAACATGATATAAAACCAACATACGGTGATTTGTGTTAGAGATGCATATACTATTAATTTCCCAAATCCTTTTTAACCTTTTAATAATAATAATAATCTGAGATATCCAAAATTAACCGATTTTTGCAATTATGAGATGCTAGCACGATGTTGTTACTTGTAAGAGACTCGCTCAAATGAACTGATCAAAGTTACCATCATCACTAAACTTCTTCCCCCACCCTCCTCTATTTGCCATATATAAACCATTCCAAATTTGTCATGAAAAATTCAGAAAGAAAAGTTCTCTTGATTCACAACATTACATTAATGCATACCTTTTCCTTTGCGTTCATCTAAAGTCTTCAAGACGCTAATGGTTGTAGACACCTGAGAAGCAGAAGAAATAAAGTCGCATGGGGTGATTACATTCGAGACTTGTTCGTTCACAACTAAAATAAGTTTTACTAGGCTGCACTCTTTCTGATTCCATTATTTACAGTTATCATCTCCTGGCTTGAGATCCTTCTGATCCGACATAACAACACAGTCCATCCACATTGCATCATCTTCACATTATACCGGAAAGAAAACTACTGATACATTAGTGATATATACAGAGAATGAATAGCAAAATGAGGAGAAAGAGAGTGACTGAGACAAATAGGTTTGGTTTGAACCTAAACAAGTATACATACCCCGTCATCCAGGAAACAGTTTGATGCGATGGGTTATCTCCTTCCGACAAATAGGACATGTGGACAGTTCCGTCCCACACTCTTCACAAGTCTGCATTTCACATAATCACATATAACTCATCAGTCTCATTACACAGAAAAAATCTATGAAACCATTCTGGTAGATAAATTTACCATGTGTCCACATCCAAAGGCCATGTCCTTTTCATTGGTCAGACAAATTGCACAATCCTGCACCACATCATTGTAAATGCAGTTTTTTTTTTCTTATTTCAGGCAGAGCCAATTTACACGTAACAGAAATACTGCCATGCAGTTTACCATTTGATTAATCTTTGGAGAAACCCATTAACGGCATGTAATAATGCCATTCGGAAAAGAATAAAGAAATCCATCTTGCCAAAATAACTACTACAATATTTATGAACATAAAGCTCGATGCAAATCATTCCTGGCATTCATTTTAGTCAACAGTCGCATATTGCATCAGACAAAACCTAAGCAAAGTTTTTTAAATGTTTGCCATCAAGATTTTCAGCAGAAATATAGCATGTGCATAACCATTTTTTTTCTAGATAGCAGAATCGTATGATGTTTGAGTTGTAAATTTTAAATGAAGATCCTGAAGGTAGAAACTTTAAAATTATATCTAAATTTTCTTGTGGCAGATTGAATTTCATCATTTCATCCGTGTTC
>QFDD01003414.1:0-13543 GCA_006871305.1 Vachellia collinsii | reverse complement strand
ACTTGGATGATATAGTGAATTGTAAATCTCAGAGGAGTCTGAGGACTGGACGTAGGTCAGAGAGGACCGAACCAGGATAAATCTCTGTGTGCTCTTCTTTCATCTTCATTAATTTCTAATGATTTCATTCTTACTCTATCCAATATCATTATCTATTTTTATCAACTTATGATTTGGATATTTTGATTAATCAAGGTTTGAATAGAAAATTTTTGAAACACCCAATTCACCCCCCCTCTTGGGTGTCGGCCATCCTAACAAAGTCTCACTGCCACCTCCATACCATAGTCCTCAGTGCTCACTCAACCTTCCTTTTCTTTTCTTTCTCTCTCCTCCCTTCTTCACTCTCGCTCAGCTCATCTCTCTCCTCTCCTCCTCCTCCTCTTCTTCTTCTTCCTCCTTCTCCTCTTTTTCACCCAAGGGTAGGGCATTGGTCTGTTAAGCAAAAGGAGCCATACAAAGCATCTCCTCCACATCTCTACTAGCCCAGTCCTTCATGCTCGCCCATTCCAATTGTCTCTGTTCCACTGTCGTTGCCGCCAACCAATCATGCTTGCTCTCCCAATTGGCCAATTCTTCATCCTTTTCCCTCACCTTCGCCCTGTCTGCTTTGCCTTCCTGTTTCATCCTTCACCTAATCGTCTTCATCCCTAACCAATTTGTGCCATCGCATTCACCCCATAATGCTCACAAGTTGAGCTCTCCGTTTGCCTTGCTCTTGTCATGCCTATTGCTAAACCGTGCTTTACTCACAAGTCACCTTTTGTATTTCTTAGCTCAACACAATAGCAAGTAAAAGGGAGGCAAAAAAAATTTAAAAAAAATAATAAGCGAGCTGCCCCATTAACCCACCCGAACCCTGTAGGTTTTGGAGTAGCCCATTTAAGCTGGGCCCAAACGAGCTAACACTAGGTTTAAGACTCAACTGAACCCTTGTAACTCTAAACGGGTTGGCCATCGGGCCTGGCCGTCCCACCTATTGCTTTACCGTAATGCAAAGGGAAGGTCAAAGAGGAATAGTGTGAAGAAAAATGACTCAACACACTAAATCAAATAAAAAAAAATGAAATGTTTTGGATGCAAATGTATGAATGAGTGTGTGTATGTATGCATAGAAAAATGGGGTAAAATAAGTTAAGTTTTGAAATCTGCTAGAAAAAGTCGACTGTAGTGAAACTATCTTGAGGCTAAACATAGCTTGAAGTTGCAAGTTGGCCATAATGAAAGTGTCCTGAGAGAGATTCCTCTCAGATTAGTGCAAGTTGGCCATGGCAAAATCAAAAGTTTGCCACAGCAAAGTTCCACAGATAGCCTAAAACAGATTTCTGATATGCACAATGTAAAGTATCAAAATTGAAGAAATTTAGTATCTTTATTTGTATTTCCAAAAACTTTGATTCTATGAAAGATAAAAACTTATACTGTTAACAATTATGAACCCAAACTACTTAAAATGCAATCTAAAAAGACTCTTAAGTCTTAACCCCAATTAATAGCAAATTGACATTGTTAACCTAGAGAACCATTTGCTTGGCTCCCCACAATGGCACCATTTGATTCCAACCTTTTTGTTTATGTCCATTGGAGGTTAAATTCAAAAACTATCCAATGATTGCACTATAGAGTGCAACCTCGAGTCGTTCGCTTAACTGAAGCCTTAAATGAATTGGCTTAAGTTAATTATATGTCATGGAATGCAAATTCAATCAAAATGGGGGTTTTGATTTGCAATGAAGTATTAAACTGAATCTTACAAGTATATTTTTTCTCATACTCCCTTCAAATATTTTGTCTCTATCAAACTCCTTCTTAACACATGGTGGGGGCATTACAATTATTATTTACTTGAAAGCAAAAGTGAAGATAGTAACCCAAATCCCCAATTCATTCCCAATTTATTCATCCTCCACTCACCCTTTGATTGAGCTTAATTTGTCTGTAAGTTTTAATGATATTTTCAAGGCTTTTATTATACTTTTTGGCTCATTTCACTAATAATTGTGTTTAATTGAAAATGAGTCATTGTTCTTAATTCGCGTAGTTTTAAGGTACAATTGTCACAATTAGTTATTAATTACATTCAATTGATTTTTAGGACAATTGATATTTCAAACTATTCCTAATCATTCCAGGACACTTCAGCTTAGAGCCAAAAGTGAAGACAAAGAAATTGCTACACACACACAAGTGAGATAGCAACTTTGGAGAAGTTCGCCGCGGCATGACTTAAGGAGTTCACTAGAGACCTCTGCCACACTTTGTTACAGCCAACTATTACTTGGTTGCAACGAAGTTAGAAGATCAGGAATGAAGCTCTCAGGAGTACTTTGTCATGGTGAAAAACCTCATATCAATAAATCGGATCCGATCCCTATTTGAAAATTTTACCTACCCAATCGTGAAAACCATCCCATTAATGAAATAAAACCCTATTTAGGGTAAATTTCGTCCATTCACTCACTAACTAGCCATACCTAGCCTCCATTTTCACTTATACACACTCTCCTCTCATCTAACCGTAATTTCATCCATCTTTATTGTCACGCACCAATGGGAAGCTCAGATTCACACCTAGCTGAGATGCTTCACACTACCATGAGTGGCTAGACATTTCTCTTCCTCGTGAAGGTGGAATAAGGCTTGAGTTTGAAGAGCTTAAAGGGGGCTAGTTGTTTTATCCATATTCTCAGCTATAAACTTACTAGTTTTAGAGTTAAAGTTAGTGAATCACCCTTCTTCTCTAATGTCTCAATCTACTCTCCTCGCTGCATCTTCACCTTGCATGTTTGGATTCATTATGCACCTCCTTCCATCATGCATCTTTGCCGCCTATCCTATCCTACACATGTTCTCCATATTGTTCAAACCTCCGTATTTACTCTCACTTTGTGGCTCCATAGATCTGCAAGTAGGAAGCCCTTCATCGCTCAAATCTGCAAGCTTCGTCATTACCGCCATGATTCTCATCACTTGCCTATTACTCCTTCTTTCTCTTCTCTATTGTTGATAGTCTCCATTTACATGCTTTGATTTTGTTTGTATGTTCGGTATGTTGACATATGTGCTTCAAAGATTTGATTTTTATGTTGTAGAAGATATTTTAAATTCTTTAATGAAAGATTTTGGTGCGAATTTTGCCAATATAATTTGATATGTTTGTTAGAGATGTTAGAAAAGGGCTCTCACTTTTTTCTTAAAAAAAAAAATTTATTATAGGAATGAATTTCAAAAAATAATATTAAGAAAAAATGTTGATTTGCTAAACTAGTCTCCCAGTTTGGGAGACCAAACCCGATCTAGATGACACTGAGTTTGTTTCAGGTTGGACAAGATCACAGACCAATATGTCAAGCCCGAAGGGATTTCAAACCAAACCTTTGGTTATATAGAAACTTGATCTGGTCTATCTGATGTGCAGTCTTATCTACTACCATGTAGTAAACAACCCTATATATGCAAGTAGATCAATTATATGTAATTAAGAATCCACTGTATGCAAGTATGATCCTTTTTATGCACTAACATATACTAAATGACCTACATACAATTAGTATACCTCATATGCAAGTAAGATCTATCATATACTAATGAGAATCCATCATATAGAAGTAGGAGGCATTAAAACATTAAGGGTATTTTGGTCTTTTCATTCGTCAAACTTATTAACACTCATGAACCCATAGGCTTAGGTCCTATTGCCCAAATTGGTTTTTAAATGTGGATTTATTTTTCTTAAATGATATAATATATGTTTAATTTATTTAACTTGTGTTTTAATAATTGTACATTCACTATCCTGCTCTGAGTTTTTTCCTTCTTTCCATTTTCAATTTCATTACTCTTTCGTCATTTCTAACCTAAAGCTTGCATCAGCGCCTCAGACTTCACCCGAACGTCGCCGACCTCGTTGCTCTCTGACTCTCAGACGGAAATCTGAAGCTCGCCGTTGGTGTCGCAGACGGAAATCTGAAGCTCGCTGTTGCTCGTTCACCATAATTCGATCCTTAGTTGCTCAAAGTTGGGAAGCCTTGCGTTCGCCGTTGCTCTCGTGCTCGGAAATCTGAAGCCTCGACCTTGCAGACGCCTGAGCCTTGCACAAAAAATCACTCCCTCGCTCACCCTGGCGGCTTAGGTAATTCACTCCCTCGCCCTCGCCGTTCATGTATTCTTTTATTTTTTTTTTTTTATGATTTTCAGTTTTGGATTTCTGTAGATTTAGGTTTCTGCTATATTAATCTTTGATTTTTGCTAGTTGTGTATCATGCTTTCACTTTGAGACTGAATTTTTTTTGGGGGGGGGGATTATTGAAATACCCGTAGTTGTTTCAACAAGTATATGATTTAGTTGCCGTTCTTTGGTTTCTTGCTTTGTTATTGACACATGGTTCCTCTTCATCTGTTTCATGCTCTTTTGGTCGTCACCTTTGAAAATTCGTGTCTAATGATTATTTTACAATACAATGAACTGTGGATAAGGCCAATGAAGATGGGTTTGGTAAAGATCGAGTACGTGCAAGATCCCTAATTCCTTTTTGATTTTTGACTTTCCTTCGTGGTTTTTTGCTTCAGTGCAATCTTCGCCTTTTAGTGCCACTCGACTACTTGCTCTGCCTTCTTGCTGACTGACGCGGGTAGTTCTGTTCTTCTCTTTAAGTCTGGTGACGCGCTGGAGTGCAATCTGCTGTCTAGTTTCCTCTTTCCGGTCTGCTGTTCCGATGCAATTCTCGTCTCTTTGCCAATCGCTTCCTCTCCAGCTGCTACAAAACGCTGGTATGCGTCATTAAGTTTAGATTTTCAACATTTTCTGATTGGAAAACGGGTGTTACTTTTTGCGTGAGAAGACATTGTTAATGGTCCTTGTGGAAGCTGAATGATTATAAATGGTAATTAGACTATATTTGTTTTCAAGGTTTTGGCAATTTTCCTCAAGTATGTTGTGCTTGATTCCATCATATCCAGGCAAATCATTTGCAATCCTGTCTAAGATTTCAGTCCTTTGAAAAAAGCATGGATCAGATAATATGATTTCTGCTTTACCTATGTTTATTATTATTGCCTATTGTCTTTCCTTAGCTTTCCTTTTCCGATCTCATTTGATTGCTTCTTTCCTGGTGGTGGTGGAAACAATGCTTAAGCTGTCATGCTGTGGTTTGTACCTGAGAAGCTAGTTAAGCAATTTTGCTTGATCTTCAGCCACTTAATTAGCTACTGTGATATGTCAATCAATACCTTGATAAGAATGTTTGTGAATGAAACATACAACGATAAGTTTCTTTAGGTTTCATATTATACACAAGGTTGTCATCCAGCATCCACGTGAAGGCCTATCCCCCGCCCCTTCCCTTTCGGTGGTTACACATATATATATATATATATATATATATAGTCCATCCGTTTTGTGCTAAATCTGGAGTTGGGCCAAGCCATATATGGTTGTACTTGTTCCAAGCTGTATTTATTAGTACTCATTTTAAATTCAATAGGCCTTGGGGTCCGTTTGTTTTAGCTTAACAAAAAGGTAATTTTAATCAAGTTACATGAGAGTGGTAGGGAGAAACTTAAAACGTGAGCCGTTGCAAAAAAAAGGTTTGTTTTAAAATTATTTTGATAAGCCAATCAAAGTTACTTATCAAAATAAAATGAAAACAAACTTTCTCCCACAAATCCCTCACCTTTAGCTTAAGGTTCTCCTAACAACTCCCTTATGTAACTTAGTTAACATCATTTGTTAAGTTTAAACAAACCGGACCTAATTCATTGAGCCAGTCTTTAATTTTTCCCTGGATTTGTTATAATGCCCTGGTTACCGTCTTAGCGTGTAATGTTTTCATAGAACTTATGTATATTTAAGAAAAAACCTACAGGAAAGTTGTGTTTGTTTGATTTCATTGAATTTGACATGGGAGCTCCTCCTATCCTCTCACACGCTTACTTTCATGGTGGACCACCTTACAATTGAGAGAGATTCTCATTATAAGATTTACATATAGAGGGGATACAGAGGGGGACTTATAGCTACACACTACTATCGAACCTGTTTGTCCTTAACCCCATAGCAAACAAACTTATGGTAGTCGAAATAAAATATATTACTTAGCACAAAATTTGTACATTTTCAGTGACATTGTCTTTACTAGGCTTGCTCATACCCAGGCCCTTACTGGTCTGGCCAGCCAACCATATCGGGGTAGCCAAGGTTGGGCAGGTTGGGTAATGCAGCCTAGTGCACATCTGGGGCAGGGCATCAGCTCAGGACAATTCCTATCATGGTTCAATCCTTGCACCTCCTACTTGTAGCCGTGTACATCCAAGATATTTTTGTTCTATTGATTTTTTATTATTAATGTTAGTTTTGCTTCTTCTTGTCCAGATGAATTAGCTTTCTTGTTTTAAATATTTTCTCTTGAATTTCCTGAGGGATATCTGGCTGATGTGAATTTTCTTATTGCACAGTGTAAGACATAAGCTAAATCATGTGGGGTTGACTAGTAGATTTGTGCATTGTGGGCAAATCACTTTTGTGGTATTAAATAGTTCATATTTAATCTTTGTAAGTGAATTCGGCAGAAATAAGATCTTGATTAAGGCTCTTCACTAATCTTTGAAGGACTAAACTGCATTTCTGCCTACTGGTTCTTATCGTTGAGTAGAGCTTTTCTCCCCTTCTTTAGATTTTGGTTTTGGAGATATTGATGCATTGTTGGCGAGCATGTCAAATTTTCCTTAAGGTCTTAGTTTTTGTCATACTGGAGGCACTTTTGAAGTGCTTGTATTATTGGTTTTATTTGTCTTTTGGATACCCTATAGTGTGAAGCCTGAGAGGATTTGATACTGAATTCTTATTTTTTTTTTTTTTATGGTGTTTGATTATGATCAACATTTATTCATGCCCTGGCTAAGATAGATGTGATTGTGTTATGTGAGTTTTTTTTTTAGTTGTATAATTGTTGATTTCTGGATGCTGAACTATTTTGTGCATGGACTCATTCTATTGTTTTATGTTAAGTTATATTAATGTGTTCTATTCGTTGGCTCATTGGTATTGTACCTATTAATGCACCTCTTTGCTAAATCATTAAAGTTTTTTCTCCACTGGATTTGCAGGTCTTTCCTATCTGGATTTGTTTTGGACATGTTATGGACATTTTCTTTTGAACATAAAAGAAGAGAAGTGCCTGTTCACAATATAATTTCTAAACATATGTTTTTGAGATGGGTTCTCGAGAAAGGCCATTTTTTGATCTCAATGAACCACCTGCAGTGGATGATGATGAGAAGGATTACTCCTTTTGTTTTCAGCCTCAAAAGACACTCCTGCCCACAAATCCCCGTGCTCCGGACTTGAATGTGGCATCGGCAGGAATCCAAGGGATAGTGAATAATCAGGCCTTTTCACACGCATCCTCCATCTCTGGATTTCAGCCTTTTGTTCGGTCTAAAACCACTTGTGTCCCTGAGGAAGATGCTGAATTGATGGGAGCAGATCAGAAAACAATTTATTGCTCATCATCTAGGAACAGTAAAGATGAGGGTAAGAGAGTTATGGAGCCAAAAGTACAGAATTCTTCTAATTCTCAAATTGTGGAGAGAGAAGAAGGGGAATGGTCTGATGCTGAGGGCTCTGGTGACGTGAGTGGCTGTAATAATTTGCTTCAACAAGGCAAAATTTCAGAAGAGCAAGCAGTATCTGGAACGGCAGAGGGATTTGTTGCAGTAGCAGTGAACAATATTTCTAACAATAGTAAAGTTACTGATAGTGCACCTTTTGAAAAGAGTGGCCGTGCTTGTGATGTTGAATCAGGTCCCCATGAAAGAAAAATTAATGGTATCAATTCTGAGTGCAGTTTACAAGGTGAACCTTCTGTGAATGCACCAGATGAACCTAGCATGATTCCCAAACAAAAAGAAGTGAAAGGTATCGAAGCTATCCATGCTCTTAGGTTTGCAAATAACCCTGGAAAGAGGAAAATGGACCAACGCAAAGAGGAAATGTTGGGAAAGAAACGTAATAGACAAATTGTGGTTCTTAATTTGGAAGACGCGATGCAAGCAGGTTCTATTAAAACCTCAACACCTAGAAGGCAGACTTCCTCATCCTCTGCTATAAATCGTGGTGTAAAGGAAGTCCGCAATATTTCTACACCTGTTGATCGTGTTGGAATAATCAAGGATCTGAAACAGGTTGACACATCTTCTAGTGAAGGTGGCACCCATGCTGATGTTTATGAACCTAAACCTGACTGTAATGGTGATAATTCTGAACTACTAGGCCGGCACAAGAGGCAAAATAGTGAACATGTACATTCCACAGAGGTCAATTTGAATCCTGTTTCAAGGCAGAGTTCATGGAAGCAGTCAACTGATTCAAGGCAGCAGAAAAATGTACCTGTTTCTAGTAAGAAGTTGGTACTGACTGGTCAGAGCTCTGGTGATATGAAGCCTGGAAATAAAAAGCATTTTTCTATTAAGAAGCAAACTCCTGTGACCACCCTGTCTCAGGACACCTCAGTGGAACGCCTTATACGTGAGGTGACCAGTGAAAAGTTTTGGCATCACCCAGGTATCAAATAATTGAATATTTTATTTGTGCAAGTGTGTATTGTGTTAACGTTCATGTTCTTTACATGATGTTGGATTTGAAATTGAAATTTAGTTCCTTTGCAAGTTGTTTCTGATTTATCTTATTGTTGCTCCCTCCAGTTATCACACTGAGTGTCATAACACGTGAGGCTTCCAAAGGTGATGACAATTGTATTTTTGAATGAAGTTTTGATTTTAAATATATAGCTACCGTTGGTTTTCATGAATTTTTTATGTAACCCAGTCACCATCACATGCCTCTTCCGTGTTATGGTTCTCAAGGTGGATTGTTTCTTCATAAAGGAGAAAAGATAACAGATGGAGTGGTAATATAGAGCTTTACTTCAATCTGCTATATGAATTATCACAATATTCTCTTTACATGTTCATTATGTTAATTGCATATTGTAATCAATGCATGGAATGATGGAAACCAATTTTATTTGCTCCTGTTTGGGTGTTGGAGTCTAGTATTTGAAAATTATGTATCAACTTAACGTTCAGTGCACTTGAGCGATTGTTTTAGATTGTCTAACTCAGACTTCAGTGGCCAGTTGACCTGAACTTTTAACAGCAAGTGCAGTTACAATACAACATGTGCAGTTAAAATTGCCTTAGATGTCTTAAACATGCATGACAAGTTTTAATTATACGAGGCTAGAAGAGAGTTTAGCTATTAATGGAACCATTGTGCAGGATTTTTTGAGTGTTGATCATGGTTTCATATAGCTCACTCCTTATGTTTGTTGGTCAAGGCTTTCTCATGTTGTAAATACTGTGGGATGTTACGTAAAATGCAAAAGCTGTTCTAGTAAAATGACCAGCCTTCAACTTTTTTATATATCTAGCTACAAATTCAGTATCTATTAGTACTTTAGATTTTATCTTTTTGCCTACTGGTAGCTGATTGGAATAATTTGAAGCAGAGGAAACTGAGTTGCAGTGTGTACCGGGCCAATTTGAGTCAGTAGAAGAGTATGTTAAAGTGTTTGAGCCTTTGCTTTTTGAGGAATGCCGTGCTCAGCTATACAGTACGTGGGAGGAATTAATAGAGACAGTATCAAGGGATACCCATATAATGGTGCGTGTGAAGACCAATGAGCCTCGGGAAAGAGGTACTCTTTACCTTTCTCTTGTTTTATGCTGGAATGACATTTTAGTTTTTTAAAGAGAATGACATTTTTTTTTTAAAGTTAATTTTTTGGGTTATCAATTTGACTGTTCCATTGTCTGACTTCTTGATGTTAACCCCTATTCTATCTCTATGATGAGGACTATGTTTTTCTTAAGTTTACGCATTTTAATGATCTTGTAATTTGCTGCTTGCTTTTAACTTAGCCACACTCCAATCATTGCTTTTATTTTTTATTCATTTTTTTTTTTGTGATGAAATTTTTTTTCACTTGACACGTTTTCACTTTATTTCTTAGGTTGGTATGATGTGAAAGTTCTTCCAGTACATGAAACCAAATGGACATTCAAGGAGGGTGATGTTGCAATTCTTTCATTTCCTAGGCCTGGTTCAGGTCTGTTGTCATATTTCTAGTAGTAGATTATCTTGTAGAATCCTTTAGTTCAGTTATTTTGATGATGGGACTTTGTCAAGCAGTTAGAGCCAAGCGAAGCAGTGCATCTCTACAGGGTGAAAAGGAACCCGAGATTACTGGACGTGTAGTGGGCACAATTAGGCGACACATACCTATAGATACGCGTGATCCTCCTGGTGCAATTCTCCATTATTATGTTGGGGACTCTTATGATCCTAGCAGGTGTGTCTGCCACTGTAAATGTTGACTTTTTTTCTTGGCATGTATGTGCTTGGTTCTATTCTTGTATACTTGATTATGGTGGTTGTTTATGACAGGCTTGATGATGATCATATCATACGAAAGCTTGAAGGAGGAAGCATATGGTACCTAACTGTGCTTGGTTCTCTCGCTACGACGCAGAGGGAGTATGTTGCTTTACATGCATTTCGTCGTTTAAATGTGCAGGTACAAGTTGAATTGTGTCTTGATGTCTAGTATTCATGGTTTAACAGTTCTTAATCTTAGTTATTAATGATTTCTCATCTTGCAGATGCAAAGTGCAATTCTCCGGCCAAGTCCTGAACATTTCCCAAAATATGAGCAACAAACACCAGCCATGCCAGATTGCTTCACACAGAGCTTTGTTGAGCATCTGCATAGAACCTTCAATGAACCTCAGCTTGCAGCAATCCAATGGGCAGCAACGCACACTGCTGCTGGTACAAATAGTGGGACTACAAAGAGGCAAGATCCTTGGCCCTTTACCCTTGTCCAAGGACCTCCAGGAACAGGAAAGACCCATACAGTCTGGGGAATGCTAAATGTCATCCACTTGGTGCAGTATCAGCACTATTACACATCCTTGCTTAAGAAACTGGCCCCTGAAAGCTACAAGCAAGCTAATGAGAGCAATTCAGATAATGTGCCTATGGGATCAATTGATGAAGTTCTTCAAAACATGGACCAGAATCTCTTCCGTACTCTACCAAAATTCTGCCCAAAACCAAGGATGTTGGTTTGTGCTCCTTCTAATGCTGCCACTGATGAACTTCTTGCCCGTGTCCTTGATCGTGGATTTATTGATGGCGAAATGAAAGTTTATAGGCCTGATGTTGCTCGAGTTGGGGTTGATTCTCAGACACGTGCTGCACAGGCAGTTTCTGTTGAGCGTAGAACTGAACAGCTTTTGATCAAGAGTCGTGAAGAAATTCTAGGGTGGTTGCATCAATTAAAGAACCGTGAGTCGCAATTGTCTCAGCAGATTAGTTGTCTTCAAAGAGACCTTAATGTTGCTGCTGCTGCTGTTTGTTCTCAGGGGTCTGTAGGTGTTGACCCTGATGTTCTCATGGCCCGAGACCAGAATCGAAATGCATTGCTACAAAACCTTGCAGCTGCTGTTGAAAGTAGGGATAAAGTTTTGGTTGAGATGTCTCGCCTTCTTATTTTAGAAAGTAGGTTCCGAGCAGGTAGTAGTTTCAATTTAGAAGAGGCCCGTGCTAATCTTGAGGCTAGTTTTGCCAATGAAGCTGAGATAGTTTTCACAACTGTCTCTAGCAGTGGTCGAAAGTTGTTCTCGCGCCTTACCCATGGTTTTGATATGGTAGTTATTGATGAGGCAGCTCAGGCCAGTGAGGTGGCAGTTCTCCCTCCTCTCTCTCTTGGTGCAGCTCGATGTGTTCTAGTTGGAGATCCCCAGCAACTTCCTGCCACAGTTATCAGCAAGGCTGCTGGCACATTGATGTATAGTAGGAGTCTTTTTGAAAGGTTTCAACAGGCAGGGTGCCCAACAATATTGTTGTCTGTGCAATATAGAATGCATCCCCACATCCGAGAGTTCCCCTCTCGTTACTTCTACCAAGGACGCCTTATGGATAGTGAAAGTGTGGCTAATTTGCCTGATGAGACATACTACAAGGACCCTTTACTTAGACCTTATTTATTTTTTGATATTAGTCATGGACGAGAGTCTCACAAGGGTGGATCGGTTTCTTATCAAAACATACATGAAGCACAGTTTTGTCTCCGATTGTATGAGCATCTTCAGAAAACATTGAAATCTTTGGGCATAGGAAAAATCAGTGTTGGCATAATTACTCCTTACAAGCTGCAGTTGAAATGCCTCCAGCGCGAGTTTGAGGAAGTGTTAAATTCAGAAGAAGGGAAAGATATATATATTAATACTGTAGATGCTTTCCAAGGTCAGGAACGTGATGTCATTATAATGTCTTGTGTGCGGGCATCCACTCATGGGGTTGGCTTTGTTGCCGATATTCGTCGGATGAATGTTGCCCTTACCCGTGCAAGAAGAGCTCTTTGGGTATGGATCTGTTTAGAATGTTTTAATGATAAATTCTTGCTCTCATTCCCATTGCGAACAAATGAAATTTACGCAGTTGATGAGTATTAAAATGTTAATTTTTGCAGGTCATGGGAAATGCTAATGCACTGGTGCAGTCTGATGACTGGGCTGCTTTAATTACTGATGCAAAATCCCGAAATTGCTTAATGGACATGGACTCTCTTCCCAAGGACTTTCTGGTTCCCAAAGGGCCTGCTTATGCACCACTGCCTGGTAAGGGATCCTCAAATACGAGGAGCTTGAGATCAAGTGGACCAAGATTTAGATAAATGGACTTGCAAATAGAATCCAGACCAGGAGTAGCATCTGAAGATGAAAAGAACGAAGGCAGACACATCATTGAGCTTCAGAAATGGGTATCATCGCCCCTTAAGGTGTTCAAGGGAGAACTCTGGATTGTTTTTAATTGTCCAGTTGATAAATCTAGGAGTGCCTTGTGTCATGGTATCCTGAAGAAGCAAATAGCAACTGCGGTGAAAAGATATGCTTATCCAAAGTTTGTTGCAACTGACTTGTACATACTCTTATTTTTTTTAACAAATAATGTGTTCTTTCATATTTGAAAAACAGAAGTTAATCGCTTCCAAGTGAAAAGAAGAAAGGAAATATTGGGTTACCAACCTCTTTAATGGGCGGTTGTGTTGCAGAAAGTTCAACCTCTTGACAGGTCTAGTATTTTTAACCTTCGATTTTGATATTCGTCTAGAAATTATTGTCTGTCAAGTGGTACAATACACATTTAAAAGTGAAAAGGAGAAATCTTGTATACTCAACCTTTCAGGAAGTTGAGCTTTTGCCTCTCTCTTCCCCTTTTGTGATGTGATCTTTGATCTTTCTACATATGCAGTGCATCTCAATTGAGACTTTAACTGGTAAGTTTCCTCTCATTTTGTTTACAAAATATGAGCCTCAGGAACATATTTGTGCCATTTTAGTGTTGGATTATGCTTCATGCATCTGGTTCCTTAATTGATTGATGCGCACCGGACAATCTTGAATGTAGTCGGTGAAGTGTGGGCAGCACTTGCTTGACTTGATTGGATTTCGGATTTAAGAACATTTGAGTGGTTCATAC
>QFDD01003413.1:0-23301 GCA_006871305.1 Vachellia collinsii | reverse complement strand
TAATTAAATGACATTATTATTTTTTAAACTAACTTACCTTATTTATAAAATGTTATATTATGTAATCACATACATATATTTTAAATATATGTTATAATCAGATGATTTATTTAAATTTTTTAAATTAATAAAAAATTAAATTGCTCTTATATTAAATAGTAAGGAAGTATCTTGCATGCCCAAATACATTTGGTGTTGTGTCCGAAAACAAAAGAACATACGTTACCACCCATTGGAATTAGCTGGATTAGGAGAAAATATTGTATGCACTAGTTATACCAGTGAAAAGAAACTTTAATTGTCTTTTTGTGGGTGCTACAATATTTATTTTTCTATCTCACACAATTTTGGAAGCAAATTTAAATTCTAAAAAACAATTATATATATTGGGGTATCAAGTCATTCGTAATGTTGCCAATAAAAACATTCTAGTAATCTTTTTTTATGGATCATACAAGATAAATACTTATATATTTTTTAATAAGGCTAGGAATACAGGCTGACCAAGTAGGAACAACTATATACATCCGTATTTGATGAAGATTATAAATATAACTAGCTAGAGAGGAAGAAATGTTGAGTCTATTGTTTCATGTTGATTGGGATTTCCATCTGTGAACCGCTTTCAAATAAATGGTGATGGATCTTTTGAGACTAGTTCAAATGATGCTGGAATAGGTAATTCCTTACAATGATGTGTTTTAGCCATATGCTAGTTCAGTTCAGTTATAAGTAGTAAGGTATACTCATAGTGATAGCTTGTTAACATCATAAATTAATCATGCATGTTCACGTGACTATTGGTATAATTTTCTCTTGAGATTTCCATGAAATGTCATCCTCTCCAAAACAATAATCCTTTAGGTAAAAGCTCTAGTCAAGGCAAAGGAAAGGAAGTTGCAAGTTGAAAATGGAGTATAAAGGCTGTATTTTGGAAGTGTGCCTGGTGTTTGTATTTTGATGTTTGAACCTCAAAGTTGTATTTATGAGGTATGACTAAGTTTAAATCTTGAATATGTTAAGAGGCTATGTTTTGGGTCATTGGTGATTTGTTGATCAATGTATCTATATCAGTTTTGCATTTCTAATGCTATCAGATATGTGCCCATGGACTGGTTTCATCATGACCAAATGCTCTTGAGAAGAACTCCTCCAAGGATTTAGAGAGTTTGTCGCAACAAAGGTTAGGAGTTTGCCATGGAGAAGTGCACCCAAGATGAATTTTTCACTGTGGCAAAGGTTAGAATTGGTTGCCATGAAAGGGACCCAAGAGAGTTGGTCGTGGCTTAGAGGTAGTTGGTCGCAGTGAAGAGGAAAGTTGGCCGTGATGAAACCCTCTAGAAGCCAAGTCTAGAGTTCAGTTGTGGAGAGAAATTTTATATCTTCCGTTGTGTTAATCATGTATGGAATTGATCAAATAGGAATCATATGCCCTAAAAGAACCAATTGATGCAGGAGAGGGAAAGGGAAATGCAGAAAGGGAGAGAATGGAGAATAGGAAGAGGGAAAGAGATTAAGGGAAGAACAAGTAGAGAGAAATTCAAAGAGGCAGAAAGAGAATATTATTTCTTCAAATCAAAATGTTGTGTACAATGAGATATGTTAGGGTTATTTATAGCCTCATTCAAACTTTAAAACTAATGACAAGGAAATCAGGTACAATAATGATGATATTGCTAAATCAAATCAAAATAAATGACCTTAGAGACAAAAATGATTTCATCATTAAGTGCCATGGTCCTCAAATTCGTGACATTAAATATAATAGCCTTCAAATCTTTGCATGATTCCCATCACAAAGTCAATGGCTTTTGTAGTTTTTGATGCATCATTACATGATATATAGAGAATGACTTGCCCATGCATCCAATAGCAATAACAGATCACCATCACCACTAAAGGTAGATTCCACTTATGTTCTCATTCCAATCTTTAAAGTTGTATTTGAAGATTAGTTTGATCCTAAATATAAGATTAAAATCTTTTAATGCATTTAGTGATTTAGTCATTGGAATAAAAAAAAATATAGAGGGTCGCTATCAATTAGCTATTAGGTATTACCATACTAATTGGAACAATTGTTTGTTATAGCTCAAGTTCATTTATATTAGGAGAAATATTATGGGACAAATTCAGAATATACAAAATGAATAGATTAAGTCTGTATATCATAAAAGAGTAAATCGAAGAAGGGACTGCGAATGGTTACTTGGTTGAAGGAACTTATTTTATGAACCATGCTGAATGATGAACTTTTCTCAATTCCAATCTGCAACATTTCTTTCCTCATATCAGCAGCATGGACCCATCTTTCCTTATTTGCGTTAATGCTTGATAATAACACATATTGGCTGCAATGTTGAGTCTGTGACTCAAGCATCTTTCTTCCTATCTCTTCTCCAAGATCTATGGCTCCAAAGCACTCAAAAGAGCCAGCAAGACAGATGTATCTGGCTGAAAAGGCATATTATTTATGATATCAGCTTCTTCCTCCAAATGCCCTGCTCTTCCCAAAAGATCAACCACACACCCATAGTGCTCTATTAATGGTACTACTTCATAGTAATTTGACATTGATCTAAAAGACCCCAATCCTTCCTTAACAAGTCTTCCACGAGAACAGGCAGTGAGAATTGCTACAAAGGTGATTCCATTTGGTCGTAGCCCTTCAGCCTTTATATCTTCAAACATATTCAGAGCTTCCTTCTGTTTACCATTTGAAGCTAGTGATGAAATCATTGCATTCCAAGTGCATACCTCTTTTGGGTCCATACGGTCAAAGACATTCACAGCATAATTGAGGCAACCCAACTTCCCATAAACATCTACTAGTGAAGTTCCCATAAAAACTCCCAAGTTGATCTCATTCATTACAATGTATTGATGTACTTGCCTTGCACAATCAAGTGTTGCTTTGGCGTCAAGATTGGCACAGGATGAAAGGACACTCACATATGTAGCCTTGTTTGGCTTAACCAAGAGATCCAAGACATCCCTGTGAGCCATCATCTTCCTAAAAAGCTGAATAGCTTCACTGAATTTTGCATTCCTTGCAAACCCATTTATCATAGTTGTCCAAGAAACAACATCCCGCTTGTGCATGCGCTCAAAGAGTGACATGGTAGACTCCATATTCCCATTTGCACAAAAAGAATGAAGCATTGCATTACGCGCCACAATGCAAACCCGAGGAATTTCATCAAACACCTTAAAAGCATAAGCTAGATTGTTATTACAAGCATAGAGAGCAATAAAAGTGGTTTGTACATACTGGTCAGTCAGAACACCCTGCTTGATCACTTGGGCGTGAAGGGATCCTCCTAGTGAAGGAGAGTGAGAAGCAACTTTGATAAGGGGAGGGAATGCGTGGTCATTTGGTGGGACTTGGCTAGCAAGCATGTGAGTGAAGAGAATAAGGGCCTTGTACGAGGATCTAGAAATGTGATGAGCTCTGATCAAGGCATTGTATAACAGGGTGCGAGTCTATTTTAGATGTGATACTGATGGTTTATTAGAATAATGGAGGAGGTGGCCATTGGTCATTACCAGGGAATGGATTTGGGAGACCAATCTAGGGTGCTTGATGGAGCGTTGCAGAAGTGCAAGCAGGAACTGAGGTGAGTGAGTCATAAGAGCGGCTTTGCATTCCTCAAGCTTTGATTTTCTTCCAGGAGGTGCCTAGTTGGCTGCCTAAAATGGATTAATGGGTAAAGAAACTAATCTGGCTCTAATTAGACGTTTCTAAGGACAAGTGAGAGTTTGAAAGAGACAATGTGCTCCATGAACTGATTTGAGGTTCTTGATTAACCAAGAAGGAAGTTTGATCGTTGTTGATGAGAAAATGAAGGATTGCATATAGAGGTTAGTTCGTGCGTGATAATGACCTTTTTTCGTACGATTAAAGGATGCTTTCAATTTTTTCATAGCGGTCTAAATTCCATTACAGACGTCAAGAAAAGAATCCCTCAACGTTGCAATTCAGATCTCAGCCACTCTTAGCTCTCTTCCGCTCCTCACTGGAAGACCAACATTTGATTTCAATTTTGCAAAAAAAAAAAAAATCGATGATCCGTTTGTAGTCCCATTTAAGGTTTTTGCTTCAGACCTTGATGAATCAGGTTCAAAAGTGCGTCCTCCTATTGCTCTCTCAATTTTCAATTCATGTATTCTCCTTTTGTTCTAAAGCATTTGGTGATTATTTATGCTTTCTTTGTTTTTGAATGATGAGCTCCTCCTTACTTTCAGTCTTCCTCCTTCCTTTGCGTTATAATTATGCTTTCAAGAAATTGTTTTTATCCTTGTGGACATAATGCAAATACTTGTCATTTCAATTGTCTTAAGTTTGATAAGTAGACTATGGTTAACATTCAAGTAGCTTCACACTGTGCTATGCTATGTTCTCTGGTCTCACAATTTTATTTTGGACGGCAATTTAAGTTTGATGTGATGAAATGAATTTTGCTATTGAATCCAATGTTCTTACCCTCTATTTTCCTGTTGATATTTTTGACGCTAAAAGGGTGCAAGAGCTTATTGCGTGCATAATGTCATTCATAAATGAGCTTCGAACCTTTCTGAAAATAAATACGCATCTTGCATCCTGTTCAATTGGGTAGTGTGATCGTCAAGTATGAGAATCATGTCTTGTACTAAAGATTGTTTTATAGTATTAGACTTGCAACTATAATCTGTCCCCTGATGTTTTTCTTCTGGTAAATTATAAATTGGAGAGGAAAATAGTGAACTTTTTTAAATGTCAAAATAGAAGAATCTAATTTTTTTCTGACTTTTCAATTCTAGTATCTCTTTAACTATCTTCTATCTTTTGGTTTGTTTATGTATGATTTTGTACGCTGACTCTATTGATCTTTGCATTGTTGTAGTCTCTCACTATTAATTGATTGAGAGGGAAGCAACCCTTCAGTTTAGATGATGAAATATTCCCTTTTTGACAGGCTGACACGGTGACTATGGTGTATCCTATGAGATTCAATGATTCTATAGACATTGTTTTTTCAACTTCCTTCTTGTAGGTAGAGTTTTTAAGCTGATGCCTCATCTCAATAAAGTTGCTGAGCTAAGAGAGAATAGGGGAGAGTGAGATAGAGCAAAACTTAGCTTGAATCTTGAAAAGCTTTCTCTATAGTATTTTTTTCCATGTTGGGTGGTTCAATGTGTAAAATTTAAATGTTTATTATGATTAAGGAATTTGTGGAAGCTAGGCAGATAGGTGGATAATATAACGCCCCTCCTTGTTCATGGTCTCTTTCTCCTCCATTAGAACTAAAAAAAGCACTCGCACATGCATTATCAGCAAATGCAGGATTTGTGACATTTGGTTCGTGTTTTTAAACTCTCATCTTTTCATCACGTCATTAATTTGCTGCTTGCACGACAATATTTATATTCAACTCTGCAGTTATCCTCCCCCGACATCTAGAAGGCCAGAAATTGGATCGTATAGTTTGGAATTTATCAACTTTTCATGCATACATTAGCTATCATGTTAAGGTGTGTTTTCTTTCGATTTTTTCTTTTTTTTGGTGAAAAACATGGCAGAGCCCAACTGCTTTATTAACTAGAAATTAAACAAGGACATCCAGGGAATGAGCTGATAAGGAGGCTCATCTAAAATTTTGCACCTATCATCATGCATAGGTGTAAGTACCGAGGTACTTCACCTAAGAGACAAAGTTAAAGTTAGGGACACTTGAGAATAACTACTTTGTGTACAAGTCTAACACGCAGATGCTCCCTCATGCTTGTAAAGGGAGATCCTTCTTGCCAAGCTTGATGATTAAGTTATGAAAGACAGCAGTAGGTAATTCCTTGTCATGCACGTTTGCAAGCTGGTCATTGACAGAAACATGACAATGTAGGCCACAGAGAGGAAAAGAATAGTCGTAATGGAGGCTAAATAAAACACACAATGTCAATAAATTCATGACTTGAAGTTTGATGCATGGGATGAAGAGGACTCCATGTTCATGTTATGGCTGTGGAATTCCATGATGAGAGAAATGTGAGATACATACATGTTACTTTGTACATAAATACCTTGTACTCTTTCTGTTAGATTAATCAGAAAATTTGCTAACGTTTCTCATAGATGTATAAAGAACGGCATGACTTGATATTGAAACTTAATTTGTATGGGATCACAAGAATGAAGTTTGTAAGTCCTAAGCCCTAAACGCTTGATCATAAAGTTCTATAACTATATCAATGACTACTTTAACCCCAAGAGTCTATATGGTTGCCATTTTAACATCTCTAACCATGCATATATATGACAGTGTTTTGAAGGATTTATGTATACACGAATGCGGCGTCGGGTGGAGTCCTTGTTTCAGGTGAACTCACATTTTTCTCTCAACTAATCATCCAGTTTGGTAATGTCCAATTTGACCTCTGGGCCTGGTTCTTAGTAGTTAAATCTTGTTCGCTCACCCCTGTCAGATTTTGCAGACATAAATGCTTAATTCAACAAAAATGTAATGAATTTGCAGGGGTTAGGTTGGGTTATCAAAGGATTTTTCACCCAGATGTATCTGCTAGCTAATTAATTATTAAAATTTGTTCCCTATGGAAATCCCCAAAAGATGGATGTAAGCCATTGAAGAAAGTGCTTTCTGGGGTATCGATCCTTGATTTGATCAACAAAGCTTTTTTCCCCCTTTATGTTCCTTGTTGGTTAGTCATAGATCCAGTGTTCGAGAGCACTTTATCACCCTTCACCGTTCTTCAAGTTTATTTAGTATAACTCGATCTGTATCGTTACTTTGTTGACACTAGATCGTGCAAAACCAGATTTCGAGGATTCAAAGATAACATCACAGACCTGATCCTTCAAACTAATGGTATGTTAGTTACTCCTAAATTCTGCATTTCAAAGGTCACGTCAATGGTTTTCATTTAGCATTGCTTTGATTATTATATTATGTTTTCCAAACACAATGTTGTATGGGATCTTATAGAACCTCAAGGATTCAAAGTCAAGGAACAAAGCAGTTTCATAAAGGTGAAGCATGATGACAAAATAGTGTTATGCTTCTTTTAGATCAAAAGATGAGCATCCAAGGAATTGCCGGTATATTTTTGTGGACTCTTCCGGATGCTTGTAACTAGATGCTATGTATCCTTTGGATTCAAACATGATCAGCATCTAAGACATTGTTGGTTTCAACCTCCAGAATATTCCAGATCATTGTAATCTATTCCTGGGAGCATGAGAGAAATGATTATTGACCAACTGAATGAACTAGTCACTACCTTGTGCAATATTGTCACTCATCTGGACCTAGTACATCTACCTGTTTTGGGATACCCTTCCAAATATCTTCCCTTCTGTAGCATTCATGAAGCGTTCCTTTTTTATTTTTTTTTGTAAATGCATCAAGCATATTATTTATTGCTAATGAGGTTACATTGGACTAGGTGTCCCGACTTTGTCAAGGGATAGATGATTCTATAGTTCTTGAATTCCTTTGGCAGCCAAACATTTCAGAAGTCTCTCTTACTCCTGTTATTATTTATCATGATCTGTGGATAGTTTCAGACCCCCGATGTAGTATTAGTATGTTTGAATTGGATGAAAAAGGTGAAGGAAGTAAATACTTGAACTGGATTTTTTGGCATTCCTTCACCCTTTAGTTTGTTCATGTGAAAAGGAATAGGTAGCTCAAATGTTTTCATATCACACCTATTCAAAATAATTTTCCATACACCAGGAGCTTCTCAAAAAAAGGAGTACTCTGGTCATTTTATATTTGTTTATGGAAAAAATACCCATGGGTAGATAAAAAAATTTAATACAAATAAGTTGTCCAAATTTTACTTGATAAAATAGGTCCCTGATGGTTTAATATTTAAAATTAAAGTTTTTATATTTACAGGATTGAGCTATATGCATATCATTTGAATGTCAAATTTACAGATGAATATTTACAAATCAAACTTGAAAATATTGAATACCTTAAAATCTAACAATGTTAAATAAAATTCAGAAAACTTATCTACATGCAATTTTCTCACATAAAGCCTATGGGTGTTTTTCCCCTTTCTTTAATCAAAGTAAATGAAAATTTTTATTATAAAGCACATCAAATTGTGTACGTTTATACATATTATGAAACTATAAAAGTCATGAAGAGTATCATTTATCTTGTACGCTTTGCATAGCATATAAACCACTGTCAAGTTTATATAATAATATAGATACAATTAAACATCTACAAGGCCACAACAAGCTCAACAAGCTTCAGATTTTTCTTTTCATTTTTTTAACTGAGAACCCTCAAAATTTCATTTTTGCCATAATTCTTCAATACTCTATCCACAACAACATTTGTTCCGACCAGATTTCAGCTAAAAATATATGTCAAAGTAATCATGCAACTGTGATCAATACTCTCTTTATCTACAAAAGGTGCCAAAAAGATGACATAAAGATCTGAGTGCCTCCTACCGGAAATGCCTGATACGCCCTTCCCAAAGGGTCTGCCCGCCAGGCTTTAAATGGTTCATCAAATGTTAGGTAGTTGAATCATTCAAAATTGTGTTTGTCATTTGTTGAATGCCTTGTTTCATTTTTCCTTTTATAATGGATTTTTTAGGGTTTTTGATTCTGATGCTAATTCTTTTGCGTCATATCTAAGATTTTTCTCTGCATACTTCCCTAATTTCCTTGCTTCTATGAAATTCTTAACTTTTAGTGTCCATGTTTGATTTCCGAGTTCAAAACTAGTACATGCTATTGTTACTTGATTCATGGAAGAAGTTTAACTCTTTAACTCTAAAGTGCAACAACGAATCTCACTGAGTTGTCAAAAGTTCTTTGGTAAGTAATCTAGCATCTCATCCTCATATACTTTTGACATGGACTCTAAAGTCAGACAATCCCTTGCAAACTCCATCCTTAAACTCTAATATAGTTCTAATCTCTGTACCTTGATTTTGGTGGGATCAATATTCCCTTGAGTTCTCTCTTATTAAGAATATTGACAAATGGAGGGGATTTGAGCCTATTAACAGTTTATGTTCAGTTATTATTCATAGGGTTGAAGTGTTCTGTTATGCAATTTCTGTTTTCTTTTGGACAATAACGTAAGGGAAAAGGGAGCAAGTGTTTGTAGAAGTGGATGAGTACTTAATTGTAGGGAGTTATCTGACTATGCAATTATGTGTTTTGGGAAAGCCTTTTTTATTTCCCTACAGTTTTTTCCCTTACCAAATAGAACAAATATGTTGTTCAAGCCTTTAAAAAAATTGGTGTGTGCAAGCCGAAATGAATAGCAACGTGAGCAAGTATTTTTTTTTGTTTGTTTTGGGTTTTGTTTAGGCCATATTGGAAAAACTATTATGATGCATTAAAGAAGAGAATTAACAAAAATTAGTTACCATTTTTTGCACACCTGGTCATTTCACATGCCATGTGAGTTCATTAGTTTAGCCAGCTGTTTGATGTTGTATTAAGCACTGTTTTTCCATATGAAAAGCAGAGAAACAAGGTGGAAAAATCTTTTTCTTGTTCTAAGCAATGGCCATTGGTTTTTTAATTTAGGCCATTGTGTATTATATGAAAAGATTGGCTATCTGTGCTTAATTTTTTTTCCATATGAAAAACAGAGAAATAATGTGGAAAAATCTTTTTTTCTGTTATGAGCAATTGACATTGGTTTTTTAATATGGGCCAATTTGTTCAAAGCAAAGTGTCACCAATTTGTTGCAATTTTGATATGCTTATAAAATGTGTTGTTCCATGTTTTTAAGAGTGTTCATACTGTTATGTGTTTTGCATATTTTGAAATATAATCTTATGTTTCGTATGTATTCATTGTCTTTATCTGTATGTTTTGGCATTAGTGCTCTTGCTACTATAAAGTAGCCACATGGATCTGTAGTTGACTTGCTGGAGTTCAAAGACAGACGGTATAAATAGGCATCAGAAACACACAATATAAAAAATAAACGAAACATAAGAGAAGCTTAATCAGCTTGGTGTCACATTTTATGCTAAATCAGTGTTTCCGCCCATCCTACTAACTAATGAATTGTTTGGCGATCCATTTGTTGAGATAATGTTTTGATGATGACAATTATGTTTTTAAAATTATGTTAAAATTCAATGTTTTCACAAACACTTTATATGATTTTCGAGTTTTAGTGAAAGTGTTGAGAATGCTCGAGTAATGAGGATCAATACTCGAGTACCGTTGAACAAAATATGCTTTCAAAACTCAACACTCTCAAGAGAACTCAAGTTTTGGTGAAAGTATTGACAACACTCGAGTATTGAGTGTCAATACTCTAGTATCGAGTGTTGAAATAAGTTTCAGAAATCCAACACTCTCATTAGAACTCAAGTTTTAGAGAAGTTATTGACAACACTCAAGTATTTAGTGACAATACTCGAGTATCGAGTGACAAAATAGGTTTCAAAAAACTAATACTTTCAATGGAACTCAAGTTTTAATGAAAGTATGGTCAACACTCAAGTACTGATATACAACACTCGAGTATCAAGATTTAAAACTAGTTTCAAAATAGAATACTTTTAACCAAGACTTGAGTTATTTTTTAAAGTGTTGTCAAAACTCGAGTATTGTGGAACAGAACTCAAGTATCGAGTTGATAAAATCTTTTTAAACTTCCATACTTCTTTGAAAACTTGAAGTATTAGTAAAAGTGTTGCTAATACTCGAGTCCTGTGAAACAAAAATCAAGTATCAAGCCTAAAATTTGTCTTCAGGCTGAATACTCTAAAGGAACCTTGATGAGTAATAGAAGTGTCGATTTCAAATACTTAAAACTCGAGTATTAGAACATAAAACTCGAGTATCGAAAGACCTATAAAGTTTTGCTTGACAAAAACATAGTTAAACTCGAGTTTTATTGTCTAACACTCAAGTAATAACAAAACTTTTGTAGAACTCGAGAAGCATTGAAAATATTATCACAAATTGACTCACAAACACTCAAGTATTTCTACAAGCACTCGAGTAATGAGAATACTTCCAAGCTTTATCTTCAGAACTCGAGTAACAACAAAAGTGTTTTTGAATTCTTCACTGTTATTTTTCACAAGCACTCAAGTATTGTGATATATCATTCGAGTACTCTTTTTATTGACAGTGATTCAGATTGTCAGAACTTTTCGTTGTTCTCAAACCTTTCATTCTTTGTACTTCATTTATTTGAATCATTTCTGCTCTCATAAATGTTCTTTTATTTTAATGATTAACAGAGAATGGGTCGACTGATTGTCTCACCGGAAAAGTATTCAATGGATAAAAACTCAGGAGATGACCATACTTCGTGTCAGAAGCATTTAATGCGAGAAGTTGAATGAAGAAGATGAGAGTAACGGAAACAAAATTGTTTCTAATGAACATTTATTACTTCCCAACTATAAATTCAATGCGAGAAGCATTGAAGACGAGAGAGGTAGAGAACACATTACTGAAATTCAACATTTATCGTTTTTCATCTACCTCCTCTGTTTTCATTCTCCCGATCATAAATTCTTTAGTGCTTAGCATTCAATTCTCAGAAAAGAGAATATTCTTATTCAAAACTTCATTCTGTGAGAGTTACTCAAGATTAGAGAATCTTGAGTGTAAGAGACACGAGCAAAAGTGTCAATGTGCTGTATTAAGTTAGGAAGGGGGAGAGTCTCTCTTTCACTGGTGTAAAAGTTTTTGGTCAGTGGATTTGAAAAGCTTAGAGGGTTCTGAGGATTGGATGTAGGTCAAGTGGACCGAACCAGTATAAATCTCTGTGTTCATTATTTCCTCCTCTCTACTTTATTTCAAAAGTTGTGAAAATTTATTTAGACCAATTCACCCCCTCTTGGTAATCCTATCCTAACACCATTGATTTGTTAGTTAGTAGGACAAGTTGAAACATTGTTTCAGGATGAAGTGTGCCAGCAAGGTGATTAAGTTTCTCTTAGGTTTTGTTTCTTTTATACTGTCTGTTGCTGATGCTTTTTATACAAAAGATAATAGGCAATATAACGTTATATTACAATGAAATAATGGCTTCCTGTTAAAATTTAACTATAATGGATGTGGGTGTGTACGGTTAGCTAGGGGTCACATCCTTTAGAATAAAATCTGAGAGTGTCATGTGGACTTGTACTTTTTTTTGGGTCAAACATGTGGACTTGTACTGATATTATTTATTTGTCATGTCAGCTCTACTATATATATTTGTTTTTATAATCGTTTGATATTAATATAATATGCTTACAATTATATCATTTTGCAATATTAAAATTTAACTAAAATGTGTGTGGGTGTGTATGGTTAGCTAAGGGTCACATCCTTTAAAATAAAAATTTAAAAGAATGCTCTATTTTGTTCCTCTCACGTGAAGTGATAGCAAACAAAAAGTTGAAAAAATGCCTTCATGTGATGAGCTTATTTTTAAGCAATTTATAAAGTCTCAATGACTTCAATATTATAACATAGATAAATACTACTATATATGTTATGAAAGGAACAAGATGGGGCAATAATGGAAAGCTTATTGCTCAAAACCAATCACTTCAATCCATCCTTTCACCCATATCAATCAATTTTGCTCTTTTTTTATATAGACGCTTCGTATGATGAACTTTCTTCATGAGAATCAAAATTCATCAATTTCATTTGTACCAAAAAAAATTAAATGCTCCAACACTTCCCAAAATTTCATTGTACATAAAATCTTCCACCATCCTTTCACCCATATCAATCAATTTTGCTCAAAAGAAAAAAATGTTTTATAATATTTATATTTAATATTTTTATTAGTTTTCCTGTTTAATATATTTGAAAAATTAAAAAAAATTGTGTGATACTCAATACATCAATTAATTTTTCTGCACTTCGTCTGCATCACCTACATAGGAAGCTCCTCCATTCTGCTCTCTATGTTGTTGTATAGATGCTTAGTATGAGAATCAAACTTTACTAGTTTCATTTGTACAAAAAACATTAAATGCTCCAACACTTACCAAAGTTTCATCGTACACAAAATCTTCCATCCATCCTTTCACCCATATCAATCAATTTTACTCAATAGAAAAAAACATTTTACAATATTTCCATTTAATATTTTTGTTAGTTTTCATGTTTAATATATTTGCGAAATTAAGACAATTGTGTGATACTTAGAACATCACAATTAATTTTTTTGCACTTCGTCTGCATCACCTATATAGGAAGCTCCTCCGTTCTGCTCATTTTTGTTGTTGTTGTATAGATGCTTAGTATGATGAACTTACTTCATGAGAATCAAACTTTATTAGTTTCATTTGTACAAAAAACATTAAATGCTCCAACACACTCCAAAGTTTCATCGTACACAAAATCTTCCATCCATCCTTCCACCCAAATCAATCAATTTTGCTCAAAAGAAAAAAAATGTTTTATAATGTTTATATTTTATATTTTTATTAGTTTTCCTGTTTAATATATTTGGAAAATTAAAAAAAATTGTGTGATACTTAGTACATCACAATTAATTTTTCTGCACTTCGTCTGCATCACCTACATAAGAAGCTCCTCTGTTCAGCTCTTTTTTTTGTTGTATAGAAGCTTAGTATGAGAATCAAACTTTATTAGTTTCATTTGTACAAAAAACATTAAATGCTCCAACACTTACCAAAGTTTCATCGTACACAAAATCTTCCATCCATGCCTTCACCCATATCAATCAATTTTGCTCAAAAGAAAAAAACATTTTACAATATTTCTATTTAATATTTTTATTAGTTTTCCCATTTAATATATTTGGGAAATTAAAAAAAATTGTGTGATATTCAGTACATCACAATTAATTTTTTTGCACTTCGTCTGCATCACCTACATAGGAAGCTCATCCGGTCTGCTCATTTTTATTTTGTTGTATAGATGCTTATTATGATGAACTTACTTGATGAGAATCAAACTTTATCACTTTCAATTGTACAAAAAACATTAAATGCTCCAACACTTCTCAAAGTTTCATCGTACGCAAAATCTTCCATCCATCCTTTCACCCATATCAATCAATTTTGCTCAAAAGAAAAAAAAAGTTTTATAATATTTATATTTAATATTTTTATTAGTTTTCCTGTTTAATATATTTGAAAAATTAAAAAAAATTGTGGGATGCTCAATACATCACAATTAATTTTTCTGCACTTCGTCAGCATCACCTACATAAGAAGCTCCTCCGTTCAGCTCTTTTTGTTGTTGTATAGATGCTTAGTATGAGAATCAAACTTTATCAGTTTCAATTGTACAAAAGATATTAAATGTTCCAACACTTACCAAAGTTTCATCGTACACAAAATCTTCCATCCATCCTTTCACCCATGTCAATCAATTTTGCTCAAAAGAAAAAAACATTTTACAATATTTCTATTTAATATTTTTATTAGTTTTCCCGTTTAATATATTTGGGAAATTAAAAAAAATTGTGTGATTCTCAGTACATCACAATTAATTTTTCTGCACTTCATATGCATCACCTATATAGGAAGCTCCTTCGTTCTACGCTTTTTTTTTGTTGTATAGATGCTTATTATGATGAACTTACTTGATAAGAATCAAACTTTATCAGTTTCAATTGTACAAAAAACATTAAATACTCCAACACATCTCAAAGGTTCATCATACACAAAATCTTCCATCCATCATTTCACCCATATCAATCAATTTTTCTCAAAAGAAAAAACGTTTTATAATATTTCTATTTAATTTTTTTATTAGTTTTCCTGTTTAATATATTTGGTAAATTAAAAAAAATTGTGTGATACTCAGTACATCACAATTCATTTTTCTGCACTTCATATGCATCACCTACATAGGAAGCTCCACCGTTCTGCTCTTTTTTTTTGTTGTATAGATGCTTAGTATGATGAACTTACTTCATGAGAATCAAACTTTATCAGTTTCATTTGTACAAAAAACAATAAAGGCTCCAACACTTCCCAAAGTTTCATCGTACACAAAATCTTCCATCCATCCTTTCACCCACATCAATCAATTTTGTTCAAAAGAAAAAAAAACATTTTATAATATTTCTATTTAATATTTTTATTAGAGTTCCCACTTAATATATTTGGAAAATTAAAAAAAATGTGTGATACTTAGTACATCACAATTAATTTTTTTTTGCACTTTATCTGCATCACCTACATAGGAAGCTCCTCCGTTCTGCTCTTTTTTTTTGTTGTATAGATACTTAGTATGATGAACTTACTTCATGAGAATCAAACTTTATTAGTTTCATTTGTACAAAAAACATTAAATGCTCCAATACTTCCAAAAATTTCATCGTACACAAAATCTTCCATCCATCCTTTCACCCATATCAATCAATTTTGCTCAATAGAAAAAAACATTTTATAATATTTCTATTGAATATTTTTATTAGTTTTCCCGCTTAATATATTTGGAAAATTAAAAAAAAAATTGTGTGATACTCAGTACATCACAATTAATTTTTCTGCACTTCGTCTGCATCACCTACATAAGAAGCTCCTCCGTTCTGCTCATTTTTTTTTTATAGATGCTTAGTATGATTACCTTCCTTCATGAGAATCAAACTTCATTAGTTTCATTTGTACAAAAAACATTAAATGCTCCAACACTTCCCAAAGTTTTATTGTCCACAAAATCTTCCATCCATCCTTTTCATTTTTCTTATTGTCTTCTAATCTTCACTAACAGCCAAAAGGAAGGAAGTTGACAAAAAATTCAGTTTGTTTTATAGTATTTCTATTTCATATTTTTATTAGTTTTCCATTTCATATATATTTGGAAAATTTATAAAAAAAATTGTGTGTCTAAAATATTGCTGCAAAAAAAAAATGATTTTTTAACAAATATGTACACTTAATGAAATGTTAATATAAATTAAATTATATATTTGGAACAATTCATTTTATAATCTGATTGATATTAGTATAATATGCTCACAGTTATATCATTTTGTAATATTAAAATTAAACTAAAATGTGTGTGGGTGTGTATAGTAACCTAAGGGTCACATCCTTTACAATAAATCTGATTGTGGACTTGTACCAACATCAGTTACTTGTCACGTGGACTCTATTACATATATATACATATCTCTATAATCAGATTTTAGTGTTAGGAGTTCATTACACTTAAGGACACACAATAACTTGAAAATAATAGCTGAGTAGCCTCTTTGTTTCCTCTCACATTAAATGAGAACATTAAATAAATTGAAATGACAGCTTCATGTGATTAATGTATTTTTATTGGGAAAAAAACGTATTTTTAAGCTAAAATGACACATTTCATAATAATTAATTGATGTTGCAAAAATAGGTAAAAAAAGCAAAGACATTGGTTTATAAGGGAGACAATATATTACATAGGAACGCAATAAAGTTCACAAAATAGAAATGAACTCAAACTCCTACTCTAGACATGTCTTAGTATGCTAACTCTAGACACCACACAGGCATTTATATAGAAGCCACAACCTTCAAAATATATAAAACATCACTCGATTACGTGTCACCGGATTACGTGGAAGATTACTGCTAGACATAACAAAATGAGTGCAATATATAAACCATGCTTTTTAATCAGCACCCAATTACATTTCAAAATATTTGGGTATTGTTACCCTTAGTAGTTTGCATCTTGACTATACTAAGTATTGTTGTTGAACCCCAAACTCTCACCCAGTTCAATGTTTGATGGAAGTAGACCATCCTCATCATCGGACATATTTACCATAGCATGTTCTGGAAACATGGTGTCCATTTGAGTTGAAGTAATAATTGGGTTATTATGCACATATGTTTGTGGTTGTATCCTCACTTGTGATGGTGAGATTATCATGTACATATTCGTCCAAAAGTTTTGGATAACCAGGGCTGTTGGAGTGTGAAAGGCATCCTTACCCTTAAATAAGGTTCGTATCCTCTTAACAAATGGGTGTAATCACTCCTGGTTAAATAGCCAAAATTATGTATAGACTCCCATTCCATGCAGCGAAAACCATATGAACAAACAAAGCCATAAATCCAATGCATCGCAAGATAATGTTGATCATACCTCATTAATGTCTCAGTTGCGACACTGCTTCCTTCTACATTTTGGAGCCAAACTCGTGCACGAGCAAAGTCTGGATGTGACAAAACGTCCATAGGTCCACAATTGATAGTAAGTAGTGGAACATCAAAATCTCGCCATAGTTGCACCAAGAAATCCATCCATGCTTCTGAGAACATCTCATAAAATCTCATATTGCAATACGCTATTTGTTTGCCCTCTTTAGAAACTTCACTAACCATGTAGTTGCCATGCAACCAAGGTCATTGCATAAATTGGTCGATTTAGCTTACTTGCCTTAAATGTGGAGAACACACTTTATTGCATCTGACAATGGTTGGTTGAAATGGCATTTATGGCAAGGATGTTGTTTTCAGTCTATCAAACACACAATATGTGACTTAGTTAGTGGAAATGTACCTACATATTTTACTCATTGAAGTGATTTTCATGGTGATTGTCAAACCTGAAGTTGTGGGATCAATAAGATGTTTCTTTCTTTAAGGAATCAGTGGGAGCTAAATTTTTTTCTTACACAATGATTGAGATTTCCGTTGGGTTCTAGGCATGCAAACTCTATTTTGTATCATTTATTATGCCCACGACGTTATGAGTATGATAATAGTCATGCTTCCATTGTCAATTCTTCTGCAGCAGTTGCAGAGGAACCTTCTTCTGTCTAAATTTATTTTGTACTTCAAACATTAAATGCTCCAACCCCTCCCAAAATTTAATTGCACACAAAATCTTCCATCCATCCTTTCATCCATATCAATCATGACTACCCTCTTTTATGACCATATCCCGCCTAGAAGAGGAAAAAAGTTGGTATAATCTTTTTTTTAATACAAAATTTGTATAATCTTTTTATTATATTATTTACTTTTTTGGCCATTCTATTTAATTACTTTTATATCGCTCTCGGGTGGGTCAATCTAATATTCCTTTCAAAATAAGTTTGTAGTGTCATGATTAAAGGGTAATGGTATTAAAAGATAATATCAACCAAAGTTCAAACAAGATACATTGTCTCCTATCAAATCATGAAACTATAAATGTATCATTTGTACAAAAACATTAAATGCTCCAAGACATTTCAAAATTTCGTAGTACATAAAATCTTCCAACCATCCTTTCACCCATATCAATCAATTTTACTCAAAAGAAAATAAATTGGATTCGTCTTTTTATTAATAGTGTGCCTTCCATTGCTCAAATGGTTACATTCTACTTCACTTAAAATAATATCTCAAATGGTTACATTCTATTTCATTACTCTTTTCATACATCATTCATCTTATTTACCAATCTATCCCTCATCATATTTAATATCTAATCTATCTTTTTATACATTATTTAATATTTTTATTAGTATTCCATTTAATATATTTGGAAAATTTATAAACAAAATTTTGTGATCTTTTTATTGCTGGACAAAAAATTTATTTTTTAACAAATATGTATACACTTAATGAAATGTTAATAATAATATGAATTAAATTATATATTTGGAACAATTTGTTTTATAATCCACTTGATATTAATATAATATGCTCACAATTATGTCATTTTGTAATATTAAAATTTAACTAAAATGTGTGTGTGTGTACGGTTACCTAAAGGTCACATCTTTTATAATAAATCTAAGTTTGTCATGTGCACTTGTACCAAGTTCATTTATTTTTCATTTTCTTTTTAGTCATGTCTTATTTGTGCATAAAATATATTATTTTCAAAAAATTTATCAAAATAGAAAATTTTTTCACATAGTTCCATGCAACTCATAGCAATTGAGTAAATAGTTGTTCCATGTAATGAAGTTTGAAATTTTATGTAATATTTTTAAAAATAATTTCGAAGATAACGTTAATAAGATTGGAAGTATTCATTTTTGTTGGGCATATTAGTAATTAGTATAATTTTTTTTTGTCTTTATATATAGATTATAGATTTTATTGTGTTCTACAATAAACAAGTCGTTCACTATTAATTGCCATTAACAACACTTTTATATTGTCACTCTCAAATGGAAATTATATTAAATGGTAAGATGAAGCCAAATTTAAATAACATATATTGTATTTTATCAAATCACATGTTTTCATTGATGTTGGTATGATGAAACGATAACAATCTAACATACATACTTAAGTTTAAACAATGCCAACTAAATAGTGTGTTGGTAAAAGACTTCACTCTGTTTGCACTATAGTTAACCTTAGTTAGGTTGCATTCCAAACATAGTACACAACTATGCCTACATCACTGATACACAACTGACATCCAATGTGACATGCCTCAGCCTCATTCAAGTCATTTCCATCAGCACTGACAATCATCATTCCCTGCAATCCATTCAAAGATATCTTCATAATTACCATATCGGTGTCTTAAGTGTCCATTAAAAAGTGTGTGCTTTTGAGGAAGTTAGATATTTCGTACCAACCTTATTCGTCTAATACTCTATTTAAATGTTCTGGTTATTCTTCAAATGTACACAATATTACCCTTTTCAGTCCTCTCTTTTAACTTCTTCAATATACTTTTCAGCATTATTTGCTACCAAGCTACTGCGATGAACTCAAGATCGTTGATTAAAGACCTCCATGATGATACTGACAGATGGAAGCTCCTGGTTAGGGTGTTTTGAAAGTGGAATATGTATAAAAAAACCTCTCCTGATGAATTGTTTGCTATATCTATGATGCTCATTGATGAGGAGGTGCAATTATCTACCCCTTCATTCAACTATCATCTAATTGTTTAAACAATCATCATGCTTACATTTTCTATTTATTCATTCATGAAAATTTTTTTAACTACATTGTCACTAATACTGAATTATTGGTGTAGGGAAACAAGATCCATGCAAGTTTTCTAAACAAACAGATACACGATGACTATTGTCGTATTGCTATTGAAGGCTGCATATATTTCATTGCAAATTTTGTTGTTACTCAGAATATCAGTCAATATCGACCAACACAACATGAATATAAGATAACCTTAACACCACACACATATATCATGGAGGACGATGGTCCAATTCCTTCATACTCATACTCCTTCCCTTTATCAGACATTATGAAGACCAGTGAGTCTAATCATATAGACTATTTAATTGGTAGAGATTTTATCGTGTATTTATAAATTAGATAATTCAAGGTATAATTAATATCTTCACTAATGTTATTTTAACTTTGTTGTAGATGTAATTGCATATGTTAGGTCTATAGGAACACTTGAGGAATATCGCATGGGCAATGAGACCAAACATAAACTCCGAATGGTTTTAACAGACAATGAGTACTTATCAACTAAGTCAATACTATTTTTATTGGTTATCTTTATTATCTTTGCTTCCTATTTAGTTATATCCTGGTAAATGATATATTCTTCTTTTTCAACTAACATATTACTCATGCTTCAAGTGAAAATGACGTTGAGTGTGTACTTTTTGATGAGTGTTCCATAAATGCTTGATCTACCCAGCTTGAAAACATGGACGCTTAATGAGGATGGTAAGTCTACACTTGACATATGTCAATATTGGTAAACAAGACAATTGTATTCACTTCAATTCGGCTTACAATAATTTGTTCATTTTGTTTCCAGTGTTCCTCAAGTGTGTAACTCTTACAGTGCAACAAGAGTTTCATTCAATGATCCCATCAAAGAGGTTCGCTCATGCATTGATAGGTGCAATGGATATCATCCAATAGTATGCATGATTTAGCAACATTTTTATTGAATTGTCCTGAAAATCCTAATTACCATTTTATTGTATGTGTTTGAATTATTGTAGTGGAAAGGAAGGATCATCAGCTATCTTGACCACACTTAGTCAACAAATACCTTCTCAGTCCAGCCAACAATCTTCATCTTCCATGTTATGCAAGGAAAATTGTATACCGATATCTAGCATAAATGACCAAAAAATTATGAGTACCATTCCATAATAATCTTTTATTTCATATTGTGCAAAATTGTTCCTTTTATTTAAAAGAAGAACACTAACAATGATTATCACTCCATCTTGGTAGGGAGATAGTTTTGTCATCAATTGTGAGATTCAAAAACTAGAGACTATTCATGGTTGGACGTATGATGGATGTGGTAAATGCTCAAGCAAAATTAAAATTGAGAATGGAAAGCTAAGGTGTGCAAATTGCAAGAGTGAAACCCAATCAATTGAAGCCAAGTAATGCAAGCGTTATGTTTCTTTTGAATTACAATTACTGCATTGGAACAAGTATCTAATAATTTTTAAAATATATACTTGCAGAATAAAGCTGCACTACACGGTTGTGGATGGAAGTGGTAGTGCATCTGTTCTTTTATGGATAAATAGTCTGTTTAACTTGTTGAGAAGTCTGCTTTTGAACTAAAACACATCCTTAAAGAGGTACGTGTTGGATCACAATGGTCATTTTTACTAAGTTATTTCATTTCATTTGTATGCTAATTTGATGTTGCTTTAACAGAACAAATGTGAGTATGACATACTTGATGAGTTGGATAATGTTGTTGGCAAGAGGATCCTCCTTAAGCTGAAGCCCAATGATTACAATGAAAGGCATTCGTCTGCAAGCATAAGTGTAGTTCATTACATTCTACGTGAAGACCTTACCGAGAAATTCATGGAGGCATCTACTGATGTATGCATAAATTAGTTTTCAAAGTTCAGAATTAACTACATTTGTTTACATTTTTAAATGCGTCACTTAAAACATGCCTTCCACTTTATTCACTATTCCTATCTTTCATAATAAATGAACCTTATTTACACTTAGGATGATGCTCAACTTTTAAAAGAGGTGCAACAGGCCAACTTGAGTTATTCTTCCCTTTCACATTTCTTAATTCTTATATACTATATGTTATCTTTGTCATGGAATAAATTTTATACAAACCTCTACTCAAGCAAGTAATGAACAAAGCTCTTCTGCTGAGCACACCATGTCATCTGATGCACATATAACAACCGCAATTAATCTTGATCCAGATGAAATCCCTATATTAGAGCTTTCACATAATGCAACACCACATTATGCAAAAGTCAAAAGGAGGAATACAGGGAAGCAATCAACTACTGTTGGTACTAATTCTACAAATATATCTCATGCATTAAGCAGCAATGTACAAGATGAGAGGTTGCTCAAAGTAGTGAAGCAAGAAAAGTTGTCTTTCATTTTTTTCTTAAGGATATGTCTCATTTTATTTTATCCATCTTCATAGTTTTTGAATTTGTTGTAGTTGAGTGTTTACTCAATGCAACAATTTAACTTTCAGTTGTATGTTATGTGGGTTAATTTCATGCCAATGTTTTAGCAGTTAATTAAGTTCATCTACATTGGTCGGGCTATGATTTTTACCAATTTGATATCAGCCCAACTTGCATTTTATTTTTCCATAACTGAAAAATATCATTATCCAATATTGTTGTACACACTTCCAATTAAAAAATCTACATAGAATGACAATTGAATATGGTACTAATATAGTTTCCAACTATATATAATTTCATCACACAAATGAAGTGTGAAATGGTTAACATTAGAAGTACTCCAAAACTAAATGATAAAATTTTACTCATTTTATGAAGACTACATAACAAGTGACATTTCTCATATACATAGTAAGGGGCATGATGAAATTATTTGATATGTTCAAAATACCTTTTAATTGAAGAGGGATGATTTTGAGAATTTTTAATTTCATCTATAGTTAAAATGCAATTTTTAATATCTCAAGTCTTTATATTGAAATTAATTTTTTAACTAGGTTTGGCATGAGAGTGATAGTTTTTTACCAAAACAATATTATAATGTCTAAATATAAGTACACAATTTAATGCATACTTTCTTTACTTATAAAATTATACTATAAAGTACATGCCACCTGCTGTGGAGACACATGAACATTACATATGGTTACACACTGTGAACTATCACTTATCCTACTCAAGTATAGCTATACAAATATAGCACATTGTGGACCTACATTGTTTTTGAATTTCGAGACATCATCATAATATTTTCAGTCTTGTATTTTTGCATTGTTTAACATCAACTGACGTTGCTCCACAGTTATCATCTTGAGGCCCCATCTTATGTTCTCACTTCTCAGTTACACATCATCAATCTATGCCGACAACATTTAGTACATAAAACACCTCCAATCTAACAGTAAGTTCCTTTTAGTCATTTCTTTCTCCAACTCATGTGGTTAGATG
>QFDD01003412.1:0-18805 GCA_006871305.1 Vachellia collinsii | reverse complement strand
TTTTTTTTTTTTAGATTTAAGATTCATCTGAAATCTGTTAAAAAGTTTACATTGCAAAAGTATACTTACAACAAGTCACAAACAAAAAAAGGAAAAGATGCCAAAAAAGGTTGAAATTATATAAATCATTTTAAATTGTTCAGAATAAAAATAATAAAATATGATATAAATATAATTATATCTTCAAATTATACTATAAATTTATATATATCATGTAAATGATTATGTTTTACTTATACCTCTTGGTACAAAATACCAGTGAATGAATGAGACAGTTTTAAATGCTAAGGAGGTCACAAATTATAAAAACATTTTAAAAGTGATTTTATTGTTTTTAACCGCATCCTTTAATCCGAATAAAATATGTAAATTTTAATAATTGAAGAACATTTAATGATTTAATAAGTATTTTTTGATTGGTGTGAATTAGTTAGCAACCTTTTTGTACCATATTTTTTACACATCCTAGGAACAACTTTAAACTTCATTCTTTACCTTAAAATTAAGTAATCATTCAATTTCATCTTTGTTTAATACTAGTACACATTATACTATAAGAATAAAATCAATACAATAATAAATAAGGGTAAATTGTACATTCATATGAAAAGTTTAATGATGTAATTGAATCGGACAAAAATAAATTCATTTTCTCTTTACTCTACATAGGAGTATAATTTGGATAGAAGTACCAATTTAGCTTGTGGACTTTATATTGAATTTTTATCAATTTAACACAATTCGAAATAAGTATGTGAGAGGAGTTTTATCTCAACTTGCGTGAAAGTAATTTTAGTAGTTTGACAAACACCCTTAGATTAAATTAAGAGGAATCACGTGAGAGTAGAAATTTTTTAAGTGGAAATTTTCTTTACACTATACAAATAATTACTGCCCAATTATTTTAAAGGATCAACCAGAGTCATTAAAAGCTCAATTTGGATCTGAAAACTATTTTCAAGACGAAGTCAAGCTAAATCGGAGTTGAGTCGCCATTGAACTAGAACCCAAAATGATTTTTTTTAAAAAAAAAACAAAGGGGTTAATGGGTAAATTTTTTTGAAAGTATTTATGGAGTTGTATTGAGTGTCCGGAAATTTTTTTACCAGAAGTGTAGAAACGGTGCAATGTTGCCCTGTCCGTTAAAAAGGATTGAGTTTGATCGTTAAATAATTTTGTTTAACTAAATAAAACTTTAGTTGACTGTTTGCATTCATTAGAATTAAGGTGCTATTGCACTGTTTTCTACACTTCTGGGGTAATATTATTCGTTAAAAAACTTCCAAACATCCAATGCAACTCCATTGATACTTCCGATGCAAATTTACCCTTTACCCCTTTAAAAAATCACACAAGTATATTTTAGACCTAATAGACGTGTGGGGGGGGGTTTGAGTCAATTGGGCACAATGAAATAAAATGATGGCAAAAATTAACAATAATGAAATGTTTACAAGTGTGCATTGTGATTTTAAAAAATGATTAGAATGCAGCTGCTGATCACAACCTTTCACACTTTCCTTCTTGCGCTCTCCAGTGAGTTCGCATTTCAATCTCAGCGCAACTCCCTCATTTAAAAAGGCCCCATTTGCAAGCTTCTTGACGTTACGTGCGTCCTATTTTACGAATAAAGTATTAATAATAATAATAATCCCTTTCTTTAGATTCTTTCAATTCCTTTTATTAATGCCACTTCTATCCTCCCTCTCCATTAAACAACTCATATCTGCTTCCACTTTCTACAATTTTCAAAGTCTCTTATTCATAGTTTATAGCCAATTGTACAGCTTTTGCTATATTATATCACCTTTTGATATCTAATTTGAAGATTTGTTTTTTTAAATATCTTTAATAGAATAACTAATAATGATGCTAAATGAATTAATTATATATATATATATAATTTTTTCTTGAAATTAACTTCATTGACTTTTAAATATATATATATAATATAATATTCATGTAAATAAATATTTTTAAGTAATTTATTTAGTTTCATTAATTTTTTAAAAGTTAATTGATTTTTATATTAAAGATTATAATATAATTTAAAAAGAGGATATTAAAAAGTGAGTTGGTTGTAGAGTTCATGGAAGTGCTTGAAATTAATATTATAAGGATTCTAGTCAATTAAACAGGAGCTTGATATGTTGAATCTCAAGAAATGTAGCTGGAGAAATCTATTTTCGCAGAGATATATAATCTCAAAAAAAAAGAAAGAAACTTGATGACTTTTCCTTGGTCACACATTATTGATACGACTCGACTTAAATACATTTTATATTTTTTGGTAATAGTGATAAGAAAAATAAAATAATTTTTGCAAGTTAAGGGAAAAAAAACAGAGAGAGAGAGAGATGAGAGACATTTTGCCAACTTGATGGAGAAATCTTGAGATCCGTTTTTTTTGTTGGAAAACTTGATATTTGAGTCGGCGTGAAAATAAAAAAATATTTTTGAAAGAACCAAATAATACATGGATATGAGATAATTAGATAATCATATAAAAATATTTTTAACATCCATAAATTAACAGTAATTCTCATTTTAATTGTAATAAATAAAGGGTGGAAAATAAAGGTGACCGTGAGATTCACGTCCAGACAAGTCTTGGTCTCTTTTCCTTTTTCTCTCAAATTAAATTATCGATTTATCATAGTGGGATCTGAATCGCACTGAAAGCTCAATAAAAGTATGGTTTCACCTCCTTGATTCGGACTCAAATGTGTTTTGGTCAATCCTGTAATTTGAAATCTCTCTCTCTCTGTTCCTTCCTTGTCCTTAGCGTTACGAATCCAAAAGCTTACAATAATGCCATTGATTCCGCTGTGTTCTTTGGAGTGAGTAATACATAATGATTCATAAAGTCTTGCAAAGAAGCTTCTAATCCAACTGTTCTGCTCTGCTATGCGTCAGGTTCAAATTTTTTTTTTTTTTTTTAAATTTGAAGTCTGGATTCAGTTTTGTAATCAGCCACAAGTTCAGTGGATCAAGTCTTGTAGTCTCGAACAGGAAATGAGTCCACAATCTGCTGACTTCACAATACTCGTTGCTTTCAGAACATCCGGATACTGCCGAGTCTGTTAAATTAAACATTTCAAAATTAGCGGGTCGGACAAATATATGGTGGCATCATAATGAGGTTCCACATGTAGGAGGATTTTTCTGGCATCTGAACTGTTAATCTGCCGGGAAAAATGTTTAAGTCATGGAGCAAGAAGAACAAGATCAAAGCTGTATTCAAATTGCAGTTTCAGGCAACTCAGGTAAGGGGAAGGGGCCTTGTTTTTTTTACTGAATCTAGATTGTGGCTTGGCGAAGCGGTTATGATTGAAACAATGACCTAAGATTTTTGAAATTCGATTGATGTAAGAGAAGTAGGAAAGTTATATATCAGTGTAGAGATTCTTGAAGAGCGTTACCTTATGGTGCATCTCATTTGTTTCAGGTGCCGAAGATGAAGAAGTCGGCGCTGATGATTTCTCTGGTTCCAGATGATGTCGGGAAGACGACGGTGAAACTAGAGAAAACTGCGGTGCAGGAAGGAACTTGTGTGTGGGAGAACCCGGTTTTCGAATCGGTTAAACTTGTTAGAGATTCAAAATCCGGAAAGATACATGAGAAAATTTACCATTTCGTTGTTTCAACTGTAAGCAATATCTTTATTTTTTATTTTTTTCAAAATATTTTTTGGGCCTTTACCCGATGAAGAGTTGGCTTGAAAATTTAATCCTCGTTGTCTCTTGCAGGGATCGTCAAAATCTGGCTATCTTGGAGAAGCTTCGGTCGATTTTGCAGATTTTATAGCAGAGACTGAGCCACTGACTGTTTCACTCCCATTGAAGTTTGCTAATTCAGGTGCAATTTTACATGTTAGTATACTCTCTCCCTTGCTCATTATCTCACTCCTTGCATCACTCTTAACGTGCCCAATCGCAACCTTACATTATGGCATTCGTATAACGTTGTGGGCTTCTAAGGACTTGGGAGCTTTGTTGACTTTCAAATCTAATAACACTATGGTGACATCAGATTAAAAACATGAATAGTGATTTCTCACATGCAAAATAATTGTTGAGACAGGTGACTATTCAGAATGTAGAAGGATATACTGAACAAAGGTGAACATAAACTACAAGAACTTGTTAATTCAATTTCAGATTCAGCTGTTTGTTACAAATAAAAATCATATATCTTGATTTCAGAAACATGGAAGATGGAGCTCTGGAGCTTTACAATGATGGAAGCTTGAATCATCAACTCAGCTTTTGCAGCACAGATGACAATTCTTATAATGTTGAAGTAATGTTTCTTACGATGCTTTATAGCTAGCACTTTCTTGAACTGAAAGCATAGTTGAATGGCCTTTCCATAAAATTCACATTTGTTACCTGATTGTTTACAGGATGGCCACTTGGCCAGTGCCAGATCTGGTTATACTGAAGAAAATGCCAATCCTGAGCTAGCTTCATCGTTCAGAGTGAATAATGGAACTGTGCCCGCCAGTACTAAAGAAGCCCACAGGCGTAGAAGGTCAAACACGGACTGGTCATTAGGCTCAACATCAGATGGAAGTTTAGGTGACTGGACAAACAGCCTGGAAGACAATCTTCCAAAAGATAGATTACGAGATCATTCAGATAATAATGCCTCTGAAAAGCTCAAAAGTGAAATTACTTCTCTGAAGAGGCAGGTAGAAGTATCAGAACTTGAGTTAGAATCACTTCGAAGGCAGGTGGCAAAAGAAAGCAGCAGAGGACAGAATATGTCTGCACAAATAATCAGCCTCAGAGAGGAGAGAGATATGTTGAAAACTAAATGTGAACAGCTTGAGTCCCAGCGTAACTCCATTGATGAGACCAAAACCTCAAAAACCTTACAGTCTGAGGTCAAAGATGTTAGGCTTCAGTTAAAAGCAACAAGGGAAGAGCTTGTTTATGAAAAGGAGTTAAACACAAACCTTCAAGTCCAACTGCAGAAGACACAGAACTCAAACTCTGATCTACTATTGGCAGTAGAAGACCTGGAAGCAATGCTGGAACGGAAGAACAGGGAAATATCGGATCTCTCTTCCAGTAAAAAGTCTCGAAATATTACCAATAAGCCTGTTGACACCACAGAAGTAGATCTTTTGAAACAGAAGATTGCTGACCTGAATGGTGAAATAGACTCCTATAACAAGCAAAATGAAGAGCTAAACAAGGATATAATAGAGCTCACTTCGGATTATGAGCTTCTGAAGAAGGAAAACCTGGATATTTCTTTGAGATTGAAGCAAGAAGAAGCACGGAAAATTATGTTACAGAATGAAAAGTTTGCTTCTTTGGCTACCATACAAAAACTAGATTCACAAGTAGAGATATTAGAAGAAAAGATAAAGCAGCAGGCTGATGAGATTTCAGAATCTTTGATCTGCATTGATGAACTTGAAAATCAAGTCAAGAGTTTGGAGAAAGAACTGAAAATGCAGGCTGAGAAATTTGAAGATGATCTGCATGCTATGAAATGTGAAAAAATTGAACAGGAGGAACGGGCAAAACAAGCTGAGGAGGCCTTGAAAAAGACAAGACAAAATAATTCTATCGCATCTGAACGTTTTCAGGATGAATATAGAATGCTTTCTGTTGAAATGTCATCCAAAATTGAGGAAAATGAGAAGATGACAGAGAGGGCAGTTGCAGACGCTGATGAATTGCGACAGCAGAACAAACTAATGGAAGAAACGCTCCAGAAGTGCAATCAGGAGCTCAGGCTTATCACAGATCAGAATGAGTTGAAACATCAAGAGCTCTTAAACCAAATAGACTTGAAAGAAAAAGAAAAGAAACAAATGTCGAAAGAACTAGAGAACAAATCTATACAGCTTGAAGAAGCACGAAGGCATAGAAATGAGAAGGATGAGGCTTTCTCTGTTCAAATTCGAATGATCAGATCTGAAATTAAAAAGCTGATGGCAGAGGAGACTAAATTGGCCGAGTTAACAGAGCATGGGACTGTGATTGCAAAGCAAGAAGAGCGCAGAGAAATAAATCATCTGGAGAACGAGATCCCACTTAAGGCCTTACTTTCAGAATTACAAATCTTCAAGATGCAACGTGACAAATTAAAACATAACATGCACAATGAACAGGTAGAGAAAGAGAATTTGAAGAACAAGATATCTCAACTACAAAGAGAGATGAAGAAGAAGGAGGAAGAATTAAATATTATGGAAAAGAAGCTCAAGAACAACAAAGGACGAGTTCCCGCTGCACATATGAATTTGGCTTCCAGAGATGAGTGTGCTGCAGCTTCATCTTCCACGAAGGCATCTGCCAAGAAGACGAAGTCTGAAACACCTAAGGTAAGTTTCCAACTTAATTGCCAGCCTTCAAATCAGAAACTAAATTGATAAGTACTTCTGGTGCAGTAGGAGATCAGATTATATTATAGAATCACTCATACGAGTATATGCTACACATTAAAGGAAAACAAGTAAGCTTATATTGTCAATATGGTCATCAGATCTTATAAAATCTATACATGAAAAGGTAGAGAATGATGATCTCTAAAACTAGAATTTGAGTTGAAAGGAATTATCTGGTTGAGGGCTCTTAAATTTTTCTTTAACCTTGTCTGTTCAGTAGATTAATTCAGACTGATTTTTTCCCCTTAAAGGGAACAAATGCTACAGGCACCCCCAATGGCAAGTCAGCAGGTGCTGAAGTTCGTGAAGCACCAAACGGAAGGTAAAATTAGATCGATTTCTATCTTAATCCCTAGTACCCCTTGCATAACTATTAATCTATATACCATTATCATCCTCGTAATAAAATTTGCACACCTTGTGTCTCAAATGTCAAATTTGCATTTATACCTGCTTCTCATTGAGTCATGTGTTTTTATTTAATTTCAACTTCTTTTTACTCTAACAGTGAATCACAAACCTGCCTCCGTGATAATCAAAATGGTGACTGCAATTCGAGTAAACTTATGGATGAAGTGGCGATGCTAAAGGACAAGAACAAAACCATGGAAAAAGAGCTGAAAGAGATGGAAGAGAGATACTCAGAGATTAGTCTTAAATTTGCCGAGGTAGAAGGTGAAAGACAACAGCTTGTTATGGCTGTACGGAATCTCAAAAATGGAAAGAAGACCTAGAATTCTTTCCTGTGTTGTTGTATCTTACCCAAAAACATAAATGGGATGTGAAACTGATAGGAGATGAGCACCAGAGTGGTAGAAGCAAGTTTAACCAGTACTTGGCTCTCTGGTTAACTTTTATCCAAGTTTTTTTTTATTTATTCATCTCTCTATGTATTCAAAACGGGAGAGAAAAAGAAAAATATAACTGAGTGTGCATCATAATTTTGCACTCGATTTCATGTTTTTTTAATACAATATAATTTCAACTCGATGTGTTTGTGTTGATGCGTTGATGATTTATCTCTACATTTAGATAGTTTAATTATTTCAAAGAGCAATTGTGGGAATTAATTGGAGCCGACAAGGTACCAAGGTGTAACATATCATTGATGCACAACTTCTCCCATTTGCGAAGGGTAGAACTTGGCTGACAAAATTTGCTGGTGTGCAAAGAGGATCGGTTATGAGGTAAGAATGCATTAATCAATTTGTTCTTTTTCCTTCTATACGTATAGTGAAATCCCATGGAAGCCCTCAATTGAAAGTGAGTTTTACTTTATCGAGGTTCTTTTTCCAGGCAGAAAATCGTAATAGATGCAAATCAGGGAGATGATGTGGATTGGTAACCTGGATGATTGGGAGGTGGACGAAGATGATATGGTGATGGAACCAAATGATCTAGAGATGGACGAAGATGATGTGGAGGTATCTGATTGCAATGTTGTGGGGGTGGCGACGAAGAAGTTGTGTCGAGAAATGGGTAAAGCTCGTAGCTTTGTCAATTGCAATTGCAATGATGTGAGTCAGTTTTCTTGTATGAACTGGACCACCTTTAAATTTGATGTAAGTCGGTTTCCTTGTATGTTGTTGTGTTTTCATGGTTCGATAAATGTAAAATTAATAATTGTTGTTCTGATATGAAGAGGAATGATGGCCGAAAACAAAAATTAGCTTTCAATCAATTTGAATTTGGATCTTTGATTTAAATCCCTGTTATCTCTTATTTTTGCACATAGAAGCTCTCAATGTTTGACTTTAGGTGTATCATATATTTACCATTTTTGTTTTTGTAATAGATGCTTTATTTGCCTTGTCTAGTAAGGAGGAAGGGTTTCTAAATGGAGAATATGAAAGTGAGGAGGAAGATTCGCTAAATGAAAAATCTGAGTATCGTGGATAACAGGGCTCCTCTCCATGTTGGGCGTGACATTTGTGAACATTGAAAGAATTAAGAGGGCCATTTACCAAAATGCAACAGTAGAAGGGATTAAAGTGAGAATATCAAAAGTGAGTTGGTAAGAATAAAAGCTATTTGTCAATTGAATTATCCTTTCCTTTTGTATGCTTCAAGCGTTGTTGAAGAGTGGACCAACCTTGGATTAAAAGTTAAAACTCTACGTTATGAGCTCGGATGCTTTCGAGTTTTAAGAATCCAAGAGCTGGTGCAAAGTGATTAGCTAGGCATTTAAAAAAAAAAAAAGGATTTAGGAGGGCTCACTATGCAAAGTAGGTGATATGAAAAGTGTGTAGAAGCTAAGCTAAATTCACACATGAGCATCCATAAATGCCGTAGAGCAAAGAGGTTGGTAATGGAGGAAATGGAAGTAAGATACAAAGATGAGTTTGGGAATTTAGAAGATTATTGCAATGAGTTGAGAACTTGAAACCAAGGTTTGGATGTCAGTAAGGGTATGTTTGGGAATAGCTTTTTTAAGTGATTTTACGCTGTAAGTATGTGAGAGAAGTTTTATCTCGACTTGTGTAAAAGTACTTTTTAAGTGTTTAACAAACAAGCCCTTAACGTGAAAAAGAAGCTTTGGAGCATGAGAGAAGAGTATTTAGTAAAAAATGTATGTATGCTTTAATGCCTGTAAGGTAAGATCGTTGATCTTTCCGTTTTAGCTATTTATTTTTGTTTTTGATTTTATCAGTTTGTAATATTTGCATTTTATTTATTTTCCAGATGGGGGGAAGGATGGTTGCAGGTCATTTATTAGGTTAGATAGTACTTTTTTCAAAAGATAAAGTGAAAGGCATTCTTCTCATTTCTTGCATTGATGCAAATAACTTTTTATTTCTACTTGCTTTTGGATTGACCCAAGAAGAGAATAACGCCAATTGGAAGTAGTTTTTGCAATGGCTTAGAAAGTCATTAGATCTGGAGGATTAGAGCAAAAGTGACATTAATGTTAAATCTACAAAAGATAGCGTTATTGACTTGATAATATTTCATTTTACAATATTTATCAATCTAAATTGAGTCTTTCTTTTATAGGGGTTATATTTGGTTGTTAAAGGGCATTGCTGAAGTTTAAGCATAGGTTATGTTCCATACCATGTTCATGCAAATTGGTCCAAATGTTGGAGTGGACGTGAGCTTCAGGAAAAAAAAAATTTCCTATGTGTAGAGCACCTTTAAAGAGCAGGTTAAGGATAACCTAAACAACCAATAGGGTTGAGTAAACGGGAAATTGAGTCAACTCTATCTTTTGATTTGCAACATTGGGTAATAGCTTATTTTACCAATAGGGCCTCAATCCGAAATTTTGGATGACAATTGCAATGAAAGTTTAAATACATGAATATATGATTATAGATATCTTCTTGTTATTCACATGTTTGAAGGGATAAGAGGAAAATTGATGACTAAATGGGCTGAGAATGATAGAGTCGCATAGAAATGGAAGAATGATCTTAGCTCAAAGTGTGTTGAATTGTTTAAGATAAATAGGTTGTAATGTTGTTTTCAATGGGGATGACGGGTTTGAAATCAATGGGGGGCCAAACAGTAAACAATTTCTCTCTAATCTCGTTTCCCCCCTTTTTTTACCAAAATTATCCCTTCAAACATATAGATAACAAGAATATACCTATGTTTACACATTCATGCATTCAAATTTTTACTACAGTTGTTGTCTACAATCTAGTACTGACTCATATTTGATAAACTAGACTCTTACCCTATGCTTTAGATTATAAGACTGTTGACTCCGAGCCTATCTACACAACTCTGATAATTGTTCTAGGTTTGTCCTTAAACTGCTGTTCAAAGTTGCTCCACACATAGGAGAATTTTCTCTAGAGATCATGTACCCACAAAAGTTTGAACCATTTTGCATAAATATGTTTAGCACGTAACCTATGCTCAAACGTAGTAGACAGTACCTCTTTAACAATCAAATTTAATCCCATTATACTCAATTTAGACCCTATAAATGTTATGTAATGAAATATTATCAAGTCAGTACAACTACTTTTTGCATATTTGATATCGTCACTTCTGCTCTATCCACTGGATGCAATGACATTCTAAGCCATTCCAAAATCCATTTTCAATTGACTTTATTCTCTTGTTGAATCAATTCAAATGCAACAGGAATAAAGAGTTATTTGCATCAATACGAGCTGCAATGAGGAGAATAACTTTTACTTCACCTTTGAAAAATGTACCATCCATTTCAGCAAATGGCTTGCAACCAACCTTCCATCCAAACTACAAAGTATAGTGTAAATACTATAAACCGAGAAAGCTGATAACAAAAATTAATAGATAAAATCGAAATATTATTGATCATACAAGCATTAAAACATACATACATTTTACTAAATACTTTTCTCCCATCTTTCAAAGCTTATTTGCTTACCTCAACACCAACATTCGAACTTGAGTTTGAAGTTTCAACTCATTGCAATAAGCTAAATTTCCAAACTGATCCGTGTAATTTCCTTCAGTTTCCTCCATTATCAACCTCTTAACCTCTCTACTCTCGTGCATTTGTTGATGCTCACTTAAGGCTTAAGCTCATCTCCTAAATTCGTTTTCCATATCACTTGCTTTGCATTATGGCTTCTCTTGAATTATGCTTTTAAAGTGTTTAACTAACCAGTTTGCACCAGCTCTTGGGTTCTTAATAACCCAAGGACATCTGTACTAATGATATATAATTTTAACTTTCAAACTAGAGCTGGCCCCCTCTTGACAGATAACTTTTATTTTTCATGACTCAATCTTAAGTATTCTCACTTTAACCTCTTCTACTATTGCACATTGGTCAATGGCTCTCTTAATTTCTTCAGTCTTGGCAAATGTCACGACCAACATAAAAAAAAGGTCCTTTTTGTGATCCACAACAGTGATTTTCTTCATTTAGTGATTCTTCCTCCTTACCTTCAGATCTTTCATTTAATGACTTTTCCTCCACACTAGACGTGGCAAATAAGACATCTACAATAACAAAATGAATTGTAAACATATGATGCATCTTAAGTGCAACTAGCTGTGAAATAATTAAGAGTTTGTGTGTGTGTAAACGTGGATAACATGGACTTAAATCAAAGCTTCAAATTTAAATTGTTTGAAAGCTGATTTTTATTTCGGGCCACTATTCCTATATTTTTTTTTTTTATTGGAACAACTTTTATTAATTTTACATCAATGGAACCACAGAAACACAACATACAAGGAAATTAACTTGCATCAAGTTCGAAAGTGGTTCAAGCATAAGGTCCTATGTTCATAGTCAAGTTCATATAAGGAAACTGACTTTCATTATTGCCATTGCAATTGACAAAGTTGTAAGCTTTACTTTTTTCTTGATATAGCCTCTTCGTCCCCATCTCCATATCATCTGGGTCCATTGCCACGTCATCTATGTCCACCTCTTAATTATTCGGGTCCACTGGCTCATTTTTTCCTCCCAATCCACGTCATATGGGGTTTCACAAAGCCTAATCGTAAAAAAACTTTGTTAAAATAGCCATACTTAAAAAAGTTTCAGTTTGACCCAAAAAAATAAATTATAACCACAATTTTGCCATGCCATTTGCCTTGTCATATGCTAACTAAGCTTCTTTTGATAAAACTCTAGCTTAGTGAACATTTAACAGTCAAAGCAAAGAATATGTTAATATTTGGGCGAGATTGATCCATTTTTTAAAACTTCTAAGACCAGAATTTCACCACAAATCATTTTAGAATACTATGTGCAATTGAATAAAATAAAATAAATACTTTCGTGATAAAAGCATGCCAGCCCTCCTTTCTATAATATCTTTGTTCTTTCTTTTATTAGCCATATTGTCTTTCAATTTTGCTGAAGTTTATATTTCTATTGGAGGTATCACTTTTTAACTTAAGGCCTAACTTGATTCTAATGAGTTTACGATGATGTACAGTTCGCCCAAACATTTCTTGGCGAACAAGAAAAGGTTTATTGTTGGTCTAAACAGAGCATTGAATTAGAAAAACAATTACATCTGTCAAACATAACAGGAATTGGTATAAGTACCATTAGAAACATAACCCAATTAGATCGAGTTTGATTTCACTTAAAACCCATTTTTTAGTAAACTAACCTAATCGTGAAGCAGTCTGAAGTGGAACCAGTACGGCTGACAAGGCAAAAAAATTAGTTGAATAGATTTTTTTGTTGAGAAAAGTTTGAAAGAATTAATCATATTTTGAATAAACGTGAAGGATCTATCTTCTAGTGGAAGTGAAAAAATGTGGCTGTAGAAGAGAAAATAAGGCACGAAAAAAAGGGAACACAAAGGCTCAAAGATCAAAATTTGATAGCTCCAAGCCTAATAGAGTTGTAGTCTAAATTGATTTTTTTTTCCTTAGTAATTTTTTGAAATAGAGACCACGCTAAAGTAAATCTGAATTAAATTTTTTTCCCGAAATTAAGTGAAATGTTAAACTCTATTTTGGACAGTATTTATAACTTAAATTTTATTTCTCCCATTACTCGTGTCTTCTCTCATTTCCAATGAATAGACCATTGGTATAACATTTAGATAACTAAGGTTCAGTATGTTTTAAAAAATATTACCAAGATGCTAAAACTTAAATATACTAAAATTAGGCTATTGAAACTTAATTATCCAAAATTCTAATGAGAGAAGACAACAAAAAGGCAGCATGGAATATACTATATAGCACTTATTTTAGAAGGCAAATTTCTTATTAAGTCAGACAAAACCTAAATATAATAGCGCTAACTACAAGTTGTACTCACCAAAAGAGGGCACCCAATTTTCCGTATAATATAAAATCTTCATTTTCCACACAAGGCCTAGAGCGACTTCGGTGTCTGATACCGAAACTTCTTGGCCTGACCTTGAGTTTCGTCATTCCAGACCAACTTAGTTTGACTTTGACTTTCTTTCATCGCGAAAGTCAGCATCTGTGATTGACTATACGTCAATTTCTAGCAGTAAAAAACGCTAAGCCTTGAACAAGTAATAGTAACTGTTTGTAGATTTACATTTGTGTAAACAAATATTAGCAGAAGAGTTTCAATCCAAAACATTAAGTAGAAATTGTTACTCAGAATAATGAGTGGCTAACGCTTATTACTTTTAGAACTACTGAGCACGATTTTACAATAATTACTTTATTAAACAAAATTGTTCACACCATTCATGTTACTATGAAATTCATTAGAGAATTATTGTATTTTTTAAATACTCATAAGAAATCTCAATGTGCTTTTAATATTGTTTGATTAATTCCCCATCCTGTTCCATATCAATGACAGCACAAGGTTAGGAGAAATTATTTGTTTTTTTTTTAAATAATTGAAACCCTAAAATTCCCAGGACTTAGCTTATAGGTGAACTTAGTTATTATACATATCTGCCAAGCCTACCACACTGCATTATGGAAGTCGCTTATCAACCTAAGTTTATAGTGTTTGAGCATTAGTTCTTTTGTTTTTTGTTGTTTTTTTTTTTTTGACATGGTTTGTGCATTAATTCAAACATAAGCAAATTATGAAAAAATTTAGTTGCACTAACGTTTTGCAGATATGAAATAGAAGAATGTAATTGCACTTCATCATTACATTAAAGAAGAGAATGTGGATATACCTTTGTAGCCCTCTTATCATTAGGTGTCCATGTAGGAAGTAGTGAGACAGAATGTTTCTGATTCTTGGCTGACTTCAATGGCTGTGCACATTGTTTCTGTCTCTTCTGTTTGGGAATATTTTCAGTTCTACCTCCTTGATATGCAAAGAACTCGGGAGGAGGGGGAGGAGGAGGGCGTCTTCTGTTAGCAACTTCTGATGAACTGCCTGAGAACCCAAAACAAGAGGCAGACTCATCACATGATAATGCTTTTTGGCGCAATCTGCTCTTTTCTTTAATTCTATTGATAAATTCTAATGTCCAAGGTGAATTTCTCAATGGAGTAGCTGAGTGAAGTGCGCGTGAAAGAGGAGTTCTTCCACCCAATTGTGACATCTCCTCTTGGAAGGGTGATGATCCTTGTAGGTTTCTCTTGTATGCGGGAGTCAAAACCCCATCAGAGTTCTTTCCACGGTACTTAGTATCGAGGGGAGACATCTCCATTCCAAATGTTGGTTCTGGGTTATTGTCAACTTCCCCTAGTGTACCATTTGAAGAATTCCATATATCTTTAAACTCTGGCTGACTTAACTGATCAAATGACAATCTTCTCACAGTATTATTCTTTGTCTGAATTTTCTCTGCCTGAGTCAGGAAATCTGGAGAATTCATGAAGTCAACGCCAGGTAAATTCCTCAAGTTAGCATTGAAAGAAAAGTTCTTGTTTAGTAGGGGATCCTCAGTTAAGTCAACAACCTCGCCTCTAATGTCCTCATCCAGCTTGTCAGAAAAATTGAGGCCATGCCAAGTCAAATTTTTGCTTACCCTAGCAGTCTCCGATTTATCATTTGGAACCAACCCTTCATCTTTGAAGGAAAAAGATGGCTGCTTTTGCTGCTCCATTATTAGGGGAGCTTTATAGCTCCAAGTATCACAAGATGGCTGGGATAATCTGGCTGGGGTTTTCTTTTGAGTGGTCACATTGAATCCTTGCCTTGTTAAGTCATTGGATCTCCCAGAATAATTTGATTTACGAGGGATACAAGGTTTTGAAAGATCAGAAGAATCGAGGAACCCATCAGTTTCTTGATGTAGTGGCTCAAACTGCAACAATTCATCTGAAAAGGGTTCAAATTCTTCGGAACTTTCTATGTGTTTTTTCCTTTTTCTTTCATAATCGACTTGATACAAATGACATTTATCTGAATCCGGGCCAGAAGATACAGAAGAGGAGCAGTCTGTCATTATGGACTTTGAATCCTCCCGCTCCCCATATTTGCAGAGAGCACTAAATAGAGCAACGCTTTCTTCAGGAACATGATACCTTTCCAAAACATTGATCCCATGTTCATGCGACCAACCAAGAATCTCGGTTAGTGTGGCTCCTGTAGACAGTATAACATGTGCCACCAAAGGATTTATTGTTGGAAATTTAGTTAAAAATGACTCAGCGAGTGTTAGTGAATCAGACATTTTAGGATACAGACCCCTTGTCAATTTGGTAGCATAATTGATGCAGCTTATTATAATTTCATTAGTGAAGTCAGGTGAGCAAGAGAAGAAGATCTGCAAATCAATTCCCAGGCTTGCTGCAGCAGCATAAAGTCCATCAGAGGACTCCATTATGGTTGAAATAAAGTTCATTTCTCCCTCAAAAACCTAAAATGGGAACAATAAGAATTGAAATCAATTAACTGCAAAAAAAAAAAAAACAAAAACAAAAACAATGCCCAACTAATGACCTTCATGACTACTTTTATATCAGTGAATCATATTTTCATCCATTATTTTGCTTCTGCATCTACATGATCAGCAAAGTTCTTGCATCTTCTCCTGTGTGTTAAATGCTAATTATCTTCCTACTAAGCATATAAAATGCCATACTATCCTAGCCTGGCATGTGTACTGATATGACTAACATTGACAAAGATGTTTATGAAGATAACAGCAGAGCACTTTGGATACAGCTAAAGAATTTAATCAACTTCATAAACATTAATGACCAAATTGCCTTAGAGAGTAGGATAAGACCAACTTATTAATTTTAATTTAACCCATGAAAAGAACCAAAATTACAAATTTTACCGACCCAATAGAATTTGCATAAGAAAAATGGGCTATAGCATGTTAATAAGTAGAAGGAAAGGTTTTCCTTGTGTAAACTTGAAGACATACTGCTAAAAGTATCCTAAAAAACAGAAATCCCTTTCTTCCCCATTTTATGAGCTTTATACTAGTGCATCAAGTTGTTCAAACTTGCCACATTAAATTTACTAGATTACCGAATGGAGCATCAAAATGGCTGAGCAGAAGATAATCTCCAATTAGTCATGTTTGAAACACCTCATAAAGAACCCATAATGCTAAACTCAACTCCATAATTCTTGAGCTCTTCTACTTGACAAACTACAGTACACTGTAGAAAGTTTTTTCTTTTTTAAAACAAAGACTAGATAATTGCTACTGTGAATATTAAGATAACTATATTTACCAAAAAGCAGCCATTGTAGGAAAAGCTTAGCAGTGTCAAAATATTTGCCGCAATATTTTCAATACATAAAGGCAAGCTAGAAGAAGCTTCAGTCGCTGGAGTTGCTTTCTTCCCAAGGTTTTTATTATCATACCACACCAAGCAATTTGTTGAACTGATAATGATATCCACCGGTAAATCTAAATCACGTTCAATAACTTGAATGCCTTGTTTCTCCATCCCAAGAATTGCTTGATAAGTGCTTCTTCTAGACACTATCATTTCTTTATCTACACTTTGAGTATTCACAATAATAAGCGTTTCAGGGAAAGTCTCCATGCTTTGATGACTATGTTCAGGCTGCCCAGACGAAAGAGGAGGCACAAAACACTCTACATCATCTGCCTTCTTTGAAGATCCTATATCATAGTTTTCCTCCAAAGGACAAAAGCTCAATAGCTTCTCCAGTTTGGGATCCATTATTCTTTTGTTGGGGTTGATGATATTACGAATCCCATTTTCCTGGGACAAAAAAAATAATTTAGTATAAAAGATTACTAATTTACATTTAAAAATTGAATACTCCCTCCCATCCTAAATGTAAAAGCTAGTTGAAGAGTTTACTTCAACCTCTTTTATCTCCCACATTTATTATTTTCCTTCCAAACTACCCCTATTGATTGCACATTTCTAAAGTAAATTATTAAAGTGAGGGATATTTTATGGAAGCCAATACACACATTTTACAAATAACTAAATTAATTTCCTTAATCGATATGAATTAATTATCTAACTCCTGCATTTAGGATTAGAAGGAGTGATAAACAACTTATGTACAAAGAATTAAGAGCGACAATAACAGATACAGCTTAATCCAATGAAAAGGTTGCTGTCACACTTGTATAGACTATATACTAAAAACCAGTCACAAATTTGAATTTATTGGTCATTTTTAGCCACTGAAATAAGTTTCAGGCAAAGTAAGCAGTGCAAGCTCAAGCTTACTTACAAAATTCTGACAAAATGGTTTGATGTTTGAGAATCCATTTCACAGAATACATGATAATATGTAGCAAAGAAAGCTATGCATGGCTAAGCATTGACTTACCGTTGACATTTCAGCAGCCAATGGCATTTCAACACCCTCACAGAGTGCTTTGACTGCAGAATGGACATCCAGTTCCATCTTGAGAAAGTGAAGATGAGGCAACCCAGTAGAGTTTGGTGACAGATTAGATATTCTGGACGAGCCAACTGGACCTCCATATTCCAAGATAATGCAGAATTTGTTGAAAGGGAATAATGGAGAAATATGCCTTCAGTTAAACGGAGAAATTACTATAATGACTTAAAATTGCAGCAATAAAATATCATTTATACTGCATAGATGCTCACAATAAACAAATGATGAATTGAATTGAAGCAAACTAATATGAAATCTATGTCATTTAAAAACACACTCACATCCACATGCCATTTTGGTTAGTGTCGCTCCATAATATTTTAGTCACCTGTGTCCTTTTCCGTGTGACAGAATTCTATCCAACATATATGCCTGAATCCCCAGTAACCAATGCTTATACTTTGGACCAGTTATTTATCGTGCAAAACTTCTAAGGGCAAAAACGTTTAATGAGAACAATTAACCACAGATGACCAGTAAGCCATAGAACAGAGACTAGGATTCTTGCCAAATTTTTTCTTATATGCTATTTTTGAAGAGATATCATGACTATAAGTTGTCTCTTGCATATATTTTAAGTACAAGACTTTAGTATTTTTATTGTTTTATTATTTTCCTAAATATTCTTTTATGTGAACCAATTAATAGCTTTGCATTTCCAATATTGAGCCTGACCAATTCCGCTTGTCGTTAAATTTATTGTACACCTTATTATAAAATGAATTGAAAATAAAGAAATCTTAACACCTAAAGACATGAAGATATATGAAAATTTCTAAATCATCGAAGCCTGAGGTTTGGACAGACTTAACCAGTTAAAGAGGCAGTCAATGCCCTCTGAAAATCATCAGATTAAGGTGGAAGAGAACTTTAGTTTGTAAATAGGATGCCTACAAGGAAATCAGAACTGCCAAAGTGGAATATGAAGACTTCATAGTAGGAAAAATAGGGTGCCTTCCAGCAGTAATTGCAAATAAAAATGTTCAGATTTCAATGAATTTCAATTAAACTTCAACGGTTGGAAAAAGATTGAAGAAAAAAACTATGATAAGAGGAATCCATTGGTAATATATAATTTCTAGAATTACAAGGGAAAAAACAATGAGGTCCAGCACTAATTGTAGTTCGGAAAATAAACCGCTGGTTTTCTTTTTTAATGACCCAAAAGGGTGGTGGAT